>KZ654012.1:5101-19736 GCA_001010745.2 Gerris buenoi
TTTTTTTTAGCAAAAATAAAAAAGAATATTTTACAAAGTAAGAAAAACAGTGTAAATTGCACCACTGCCTTCCAGAACGAGGTAGGCCAAACTATGTAAATTGCACCAATTCCTTTCAACCTCTTTTCTGAAATACCATCGACAAAATCGGTGTTAGGATAATGTAAACTGCATCATTTTTTTAATTATGAGAAAAAAACTAGATTTTACGAGGTATAAAAAAAATGTGAATTACACCATTTTTTGTAATTTTTGTTTGTTTAGTTTTTTTTCTAGCAAAATACATGATGTAAAAAAAATAATCTAACATGATTTGTATAATAACGTGAAGTAAAATATAGAGCGAAAAAAAAAAAAATATATTCTTTTTTTAATTTTAATTGCATATTATATCAACAAATCTGCGAGACTAACTCGGCCATCACATTCTTAAATTCATTGTGTTACTTAAATTTAGGCCCTTATATTATTATTAGTATATTATTTAAATTAATTTGTTTTTAAACAGTTTATAAAAATGTTTAATAGGTGAATATATATTTCAAATTTTCAGGTGCGGTTTCGATTTCCTCCGGCGTTAAATTTATTATTAGTCAATATGTAGGACTGCTAAGTTTTATATATTTTTTTATAAATCAAAATATTTTTAAACTATTAGATTATAACCTAACAGTATTTATCAGTCTCCTCTTAGCCCCACTAGTCCCGTTTGCCCTCTACTCCTAAGATCAGATTCAGAATTACACAGGTTATCCTTGAATAAGATCTGTTTGAGGAAATAGATAGGCAAGTTTCATATGTTGAAGATTAAAAACGAATGTCAAACTGAGTCAGATATTCATGAACCCGGATTTAGTGTCTAAAATTAATAATGAGGTAGCGTGGCTAGGTTCAAAGACTGCCACCGTGAAATGCGCATTGAAGTTGCTGATCGCACAGCAAGGAATCAGGAGAAGTCGTGAAAGGCCAATAAAGGTGGGCTCACAAATAGCGGAGCCGTGAGGGCGTAAGGTTATATAGATAACAATATGTCTTCGTGACGGAGTCGCTGTTTCCCCCCTAGTTTTAGTCAGTCAGGTTATAAACAAAGCCAATTTTAACATCGTGTTTTCAACTTGACTTTAGGTCTCTTGCTTAAAAAAACTTACATAATAACATTATATATACAGACATATTTAAATAAGAAATAGGTATATAATATAAATAATGTAGGAACAGATACAATTATATTATAATAAAGCAATTTAAAAAAGATATAAACAACGGAGGGAAACAAGCAGAGGACGAAGTGAAGGTTTCGTACAGGTTTTAAAGCGGCGCCGCAATAGCGTTGCCATAGATNAATAGGTATATAATATAAATAATGTAGGAACAGATACAATTATATTATAATAAAGCAATTTAAAAAAGATATAAACAACGGAGGGAAACAAGCAGAGGACGAAGTGAAGGTTTCGTACAGGTTTTAAAGCGGCGCCGCAATAGCGTTGCCATAGATGAATCCCTTCGCGCCTACGCAATTACGTTTCCGCTAGATGTGAACCCACCTTGAAGCGGCAAAATGATAAAGTGATGTAAAAAAGGATTTCAGATAAGGTTAGCAGTTGGCATGTTGCGTTCGCTGAAAATGCTGAATAGAAACGAATGCAAGGAAATTGTCAACATTTCCCATACTGAAAAATTACTGGTTAGAGCTATTTAATGCAATTATACAAACAGAAGAAATACCACAGTCATGGAAAAAATCTAATATCATTCTACTGCATAAGAAAGGAGACAAAAATGACATCAAAAACTATAGACCACTAAGTATCACCTTCACAGTGAGTAGACTATTTATGAAAGTGTTATATGAAAAAACAAGAGGACAACTAGAACAAAATCAACCTATAGAGCAAGCAGGATTCCGATCAGGCTATTCCACAATCGACCACATCCACGTCGTTAATCAGGTTATTGAAAAAACCTGATTAACGACTGTGATTTTTAATAAAATCGTGATTTTTTAATATCTATATTTCATTCATTGATTATGAAAAAGCCTTCGACACAATATCTTACCATTTTCTCTTTGAAGCATTAAAATCTCAGGACATCCACCAAAAATATATAAACTTACTCCACAAAATATTATATTCCGACAGCACATCAAGAATAGTCACTGAAAGAAACGGACCATACTTCAAAACGTTTAGAGGAGTTAAGCAAGGCGATCCATTCATTATCTCCCGCATTATTTAACTGTGCGATAGAAGAAGTATTCAGAAAGCTAAACTGGAAGGACAGCAGGTATGGGCTGAACATTAATAACAGAAGACTCACGCATCTCAGATTCGCCGATGACTTGGTCCTGTTTGCAGATTCTGCACAAATGTTGGAAAAAATTATATGTGAACTCGAAGAAGGCGGGAAAAAAGCAGGTTTGAAAATAAATGAAGGGAAAACGGTTATTATGACGAACGGAAAGCAAGAGGATATCAAGGTAACGGGAAGGAAATTTAAGTACGTAAATGATACCATTTATTTAGGTCAACTGATCAGTATATCCAAAAGAAATGAAAAAGAAATCAGCCGCAGGATATCAGTAGGATGGAAAAAATATTGGTCCCTCAAACACATCATGAAAAATCCGAATATAGCTCTCAAGAAAAAAGGTCGAATGCAAGGAAATTGTCAACATAGAGTTGCAGAGACCCATGAAATATCTCACCACCAGCTGCTCAGGTGATTAGCTAAACCACGGTCTCACCCGGGGCCTAGTTACCCAGCGAGAAACTAAACAAACCCGTTTGAGTTTCTATGGGCATTACTCAGTACTTAGTGATTTGTGGAAAGTATGGCTGTTGTCTCTACCAATCATTATCCAATCACTAGAGTGTTGTCTTCCACTTATTCCAAGGTCTAAAGTACCNTTATTATTATTATTATATTACACAGGTGACTTGATATAAAATTTTATAATTATTATTCATAGTATCACAAAACAAAATTTTAGATCAAACAGATAAAGGATATGCCAATTAAAATGGTGAAAATCCAAAAGAAAACTAATAAGACAGCAAACTTCAAACTTCCACTGATTTTCGATCATCTAGTAAATGGTAGAAATCTAAAAGAAATAGGATTAGTTAAAAATGAGAGGAAATTCAAGGCGGGGCAAGGGATAGTGGTATACCAGAATATCTCGAGCAGAATATACTTGATGAACTAAATGTTGGACAAATTAGGGTAAGAAAAGATGAAGCTCAGTGGCGGCGATAAAGGCACCACAGACCCCGTGGCGCGGGGGGCCCCCGGAAGTGAAATTGTGGGCCACTACTAAAAGTTTGCAGGGGGCCCCCAAAGCCTTACCACCGCCACTGATGAAGCTGCTGGCTGGGGAGTCACTGTTCGCCTGACTTAAAATAACAATAGCACTTCATTCAAAACATAAATTAAATATTAGAGCAAAAACAATATATATTGTTTAAATTGCCTTAATACTAATTGTAATCAAAGAAATAGTTAAATTATTATCCTTACGATTTCAGCCTCGTGCATAAGAGGTGCATGTTATGCAAGTAAATTAGATAAAAAAAATTCCTTTCATTTGTATTTTTTTAATTATTATTTTACGATAGAAATATAATTGCTAAGATCAAGCAATCGTTATTACAACTGGAATAGATAATAGTGTACACAAATAACCTGAATTTTATACTTATATGTTTTAATTATATAATTGATCCTATGTTATCAAACCCAATAAAAATATTAATATTATATGCTGGGCACATTTACACATCAGATAGAAAAATTGTTGAATATTTTTATTTGTGGAACCTTGAAACCTTTATACCCATTATACTCTTTAAAAATAATAATGAATGAGCAAAACAGTACTTTCTTTACATAGGTATATGAGAAAATAATAAGTTTGCTGATAAAAAAATTAGTCACCCTAAATTAAGTTATAATTAGTTTATAGCTTATAGGTTATACATTAATTTTATCATTTATTTATTATGACTGATCTCACACTCAGCTCATAGCTCCGAAGCTAAAATTTAAACTAAGAATTTAACAACTGGCGTATATTCTTTATCAAACATGAATTGATAGGTATAATTATTACTTCACATGGTATTCAAGCAGGTAGAAGATAATCTTCCTGATGTTTGTTTCTTTGATCAAAATCAGTATGTTGTTTCATATTTAGTCAAATTAAAATCATTCAGAATAATGTAGCCAGACTGGCTAAGAATTACGAGTATAATGAACCAACATAGTGTGGCATTTAAAGAAAACATATCCGTTTAAAATCTATTAACTCTTTTGTTTTTAGTAGTATTTTCATCAATTTTAGGGAAAAGTTTAATAAACAATAGTATATTTAGTTAATTTAATTGTTAAGATGAACACATAGTTCTGTGGCAATTAAGTTAGCTTTTATAAAGGAGCAATTAATTGAAGATTCTCTACTTCACAAGGCTAGGTAGTCACTTGGTAGTTCTGTTTGAAAATTAATAACTAATTAAATTAATTAACCAATTAATTATGTATTTATCCAATTCTTGAATGATCTAAGTTTATCAATTTGTAATGTGTAATGCAATATTATTATGTAGTCCTAATGGGTTTATGATCTTATCAATAGACACTCCAATCTTTATAGTGGACACTATATAAAGCCAAAGTTATAGCAAATGTGAAGAAGAAAAATATAATTAAATTTTTACAAAAATCTGCCAATTAGTATGGCTTCCTCACATCCTATCTCTAGAACACATCTTATCTTGTAGAATGGTCCCATGAATATAATGGGAGTATAATAATCTACCTCAATAAGTAAAATGGTATAGATTTCAAAATATATGTTACTAAAAAAAGATTGATGCACCGAGAAAAAGCTATGTGTTAATGACACCATCTGAGAGCTAACCCTTAAAGACTATAGATTATATAAAATCGGATGAATAGTTTTAAAAAGAAGTATTCAAATAAAAAAAAATGTGCGTTTGCAGTAAATAAATATTTAAGCATAAATTGTCAATAAAAGGTAAATAAATAAATAATATTAAGAATAATTATTTTACGAGTCGAGGTTTAATGGTAATAACAAGGCATATCTTTTAAGCTATTTTTATGACATGCACGCTTACCTACAAATCAATAAACTAAAACCAAAGAAAGATAATAAATAAATAAGCCATTCATTGATCTAAAAACTATAAAAATACATTAAAAAGTAATACTATATGTAAATACATGATCAAATCAGCAGAATGCTGTGGCAACTCCTAAGAAAGATAATAGGCTCTCAAAATAGTTTATCTAGTAGAAGGGACCAACCTATAATTAAGGAAAAGATTACAAATAATTTATATGAATATAATTTCCTATATCTTGTTATCATCTTTTTTACTTTATGTTCATTTTTATCTTTATGTTTAAATACCCATAAGTTAAACGAATGAATTAAAACTCTACGCACAACAACTAGCCACTAGAGGATTAAATAACTCACTTGGTAAGCTAATGCCAACATAGAGGCATACAGCACACTCCAGAGCAGGCTGTGGGATTAGAGACTATTTAGGGTATTTTGTCTTTAACCCCTTTATCATAATTTGTTTAAAACTGAAAGCTTTTATACTAAAGGAAGAGAAAATTCTTAGTGAAACACTTCCTTAAGGCTCTACCGCCCTTTGAGGATAGGAAAAACAGTAAAATTACAATTATACTGGTCCTAAGCAAGATATCAAAAATCTAATCACAGGCTTCATTCCTAATTTTAATTCTGCACAATTTGAGCCCTATTTCAACTTTCTATGATAAATAGTACAGGCGCCATTTCAATACTACGATAAAACTCGTATTAAAATGGCGCCTGTACTATTTATCATAGAAAGTTGAAATAGAGCTCAAATTGTGCAGAATTAAAATTAGGAATGAAGCCTGTGATTAGATTTTTGATATCTCCCTTAGAACCAGTATAATTGTAATTTTACTGTTTTTCCTAACCTCAAAGGGCGGTAGAGCCTTAAGTAAAAACTTAAGTGTCCTAGAAATTGAACCTATGACCTTCTTAACTATGTAACCTCCAAAAGTGACCTTAAGCCTGCCAAAGGTCTTTACAGCTAAATGTGTAATGGATGACAGATCTAGAAACCACATTTTTTAAACAAGACCTCTGAGGGATGTTTATGACTTCATAATTGTCAATTAAAGTAACATAAATTACCTTTGTTTGTTTAGGATGTATGGCACAGCGCTATGTTCTCGGCATTATGGGCTTCTTCGCAGTGGCAAATGCCTACGCCATGAGAAGCTGTTTAAGTTTAGCCATTACCGAGATGGTAGTCGAACCCAAGAATCATCATGGAATCAAAGTTGACCCTGATGCATGTCCTGGGGAAATCCATTGGAGGAATAATACTGATCCGGTAAGCACCATCTGGAAAAGATTAAGAAATAAAATAATAGTTAATATAAATTCCAATCAATATAAAAAAAGAAGTGAAAGATAGGTCAACCCCAGCATAACCTGGATTTAATTTCATAGAGAGATATTGCCCACTGTTGATCTCCTCAGTAGAGTGTATACGAGACTAATTTATGTGCATTGAAGTAACTATTGAAGTCAATATAGAAAGGATAGAAAGATGTAGTCGATTATTTTTAATTCTCCCAGGATTGCATTCATAAAAAACTTGCATGACTTAAGCAGGAAATTATATTTCATTCATTTATATGACTTGCTAAACTTGTAGAAATATTGAAAGCTTGGATGTGGGAACAAAAAACTTGCATGACTTAAGCAGGAAATTATATTTCATTCATTTATATGACTTGCTAAACTTGTAGAAATATTGAAAGCTTGGATGTGGGAACAAAAAACTTGCATGACTTAAGCAGGAAATTATATTTCATTCATTTATATGACTTGCTAAACTTGTAGAAATATTGAAAGCTTGGATGTGGGAACAAAAAACTTGCATGACTTAAGCAGGAAATTATATTTCATTCATTTAATTGACTTGCTAAACTTGTAGAAATATTGAAAGCTTGGATGTGGGATTAGTTATTGGTTACGGCAGAGGAAAATCATTCTCCTGCGAAGCTTAGTTGGAAAGAGAGCTACACTGGAAATGTGTAAACGTAGTTCAAGTCCCGGCTCTGGAGTCTATTTTTCTCTGTCTGTCTCCCAGTGTTAATAATAATTATAATTTGATTTAAATTAAAATTTAAACTTTCCGTAGTATCAATACTACCAAAAACTTAAAAATTATATTTCAGTTACTTCTATGACAATTTCTCAAACCATCAAAGAAAACAGTTGACATGGATTGGGAAGGATAAAGGGTGCTTAAGTCCCTTAGCAAATTTTCTAGGGATTAAAATTGTCGGCTAATTTACTGTTAAAACTATTTTCAGAATAATGAGTTTGAATGGGATGAAAAGACGCAAGGTTTAATCCTATCAGCTTTCTACTGGGGGTATGTCATCACACATATTCCTGGTGGACTTCTGGCAGAGAGGTAATATTTTTTATTTTAAAACCTAAATTAAGATGGTCATAGGATCATTAAATTAGTTTTTACTTATAATAGCCTATTTTATCACTGTTAGTGTTAGATTATTATTATTTTTAGATATGTATTTTTTTTTATATATATACAGTAGAACCCCGGAAATCCAAACTGATTGGGACCAGGGTTGGTTCGGATTTCTGAATTGTTGGGATTATCGGATCTGGTTTTATTGTCGATTAAATTATGGATAAAAATTGAATTATTTATGGCCATTTTTTAATTTCATACTCTCTCAAAAAAACCAGATACACTACATCGAAGCCCAGTCAATAATCTAGGACAGATACATACGCCCAAGATTCGCAAAATTTAAAATACCTGTGTATAATAGCTGTGTCTCAAAATAATGGACTTAAGATGGAAAATGTATTAAGAGAAAACTTATGAGACAAAGAAGTATCCATAATTGGTGCATTTTTGATCAATCTACAGAAAAAAATTTAATTATATGTGCCAGTTATTTGCAGTTCACTCCAGAGCAGGCTGTGGGATTAGAGACTATTTAGGGTANAAGATAAAAAGAACTTTTTATATACTACGTTTTTAAATTTTCTTAAACCGTGCCATCGATATATTTGAAATAATATAATCGATATATTTCCTGTTTTGCTGTCATTTAATTTTTATCTCTTATAAAAATCATAAATTTGAAACCTGTCAAAATGAAGATTGTAAATATTATGGGATATGACAAAACAAATAAAATAACTTGCGGATTTTTTCCGAACTAACTTTTCATTCAGCAAATTTGCTGAAAACTAATTAAATTTTGCTGAAAAATGACTAAAAGCATTAAAATAATGCATTGCCATCGTGTTTTGAAAGTTTCAAATGTCTAGCTACTCGGGATGTTAGTTAAAATTCTATTGCAAGATTTGTACTGGACAAACAAACAAACAAGCAACCAAGTTAATAAAAACGTAGTAAAATCACATTACATGTTATCAAAACTACTGTGGGGCATAACACTCATTACGATTTTTAATATCAAAATTTTTTTGAAGCAAGAAATGTTCACTGCATAAACCATAAAATGACCCTGATTAACACAATAATAGTCAGACATCAATAAACCTTAAGGGGTTTTTATGTTTCATTAATATGAATTTTCTTAGTTACAATAACATTGTAAAATCTTGGGACAGAAAAGGTACATTTTATTTGAAAATGACCCAAATAATAATAAAATAAAATAGAAGTTAACCTAATGTATTTCTTTAAAGGAGTAAATGAATGAAATATGACAGGAACAACATTCACAACTGATTTCAGGTTTGGAGGCAAACAAACAGTAGGACTTGGCATACTCGGTACAGCATTATTTACTTTGCTTACACCAATGGCAGCAAGATCTGGGGCTAACTGGATGATCACTGTTAGATTTTTAGAAGGCTTATGTGAGGTAACTAACTCTTTTGTATGATGTTTGTTTAATAATCACAGAAAGGATTAAAATAAATCAATATTTAAAAGGCAAACATATTGATCTCAGATGTTAGAAGAAGAGTATGCGTCATGGTCACTGGTACCCCTTACTACAAAGTTTTATCTACAGCCTGTACTTTCATTGTTTCAGGGAACAACATTTCCTGCCATAAATGCACTCCTGGCACAATGGGTACCTCCTCTAGAAAGAGGGAAAATAGGATCACTGGTATTTGCGGGTAAGAACATAATTGATAAATTATATTTTGTATTTTAACAGTATTTGAAATATAATACTGTAAATTGATTCACTAATTTATTTATTTGAACAATTAAGCAAATATAAAACGGAAAGTCAAGATTTTTCTGGTTTTAAAAATATGAATTCATTATTTTAGGAGGCCATGTAATGAATAAACTAAAAATTGGATTGATTCTTGATTCTTAAAGAATTAATTAATGTTTTATCTCTTTCTTTCAGGTAATCAAATAGGTACTGTAGTTTCAAGTACTCTAACTGGATTATTATTAAAGTATTTTGAAGGAGAATGGCCATTAGTATTCTACCTGTTTGGAATACTTGGTGTTGTATGGTACGTTGTCTGGTGCTTTACATGCTATAATGATCCTTCATCTCATCCCAGAATTACACAGAAAGAAAAAGATTACTTGACTCGAACATTAGGATCTATTAAGAGAAACCAGGTAATAAGTTATTCCTTAATTTTATCGTATTGGTTTAATCAAATGGTTAAATGAAAATATATATATTTCCAATAAATTGATTGTAATTGAAAATAGTACTAAACTTATCAAGTTCTATAAAGATAGAATACTTTGCTTTTATAGAAAATTCATCGACGCTCTTCAGTGTAAAAAATAAGTTATGATTTACATCATAACAACACACATACATTATAATCATCTGAAAATATTAATTCTACTTATTTTATTTACATTTTGTTATTATTAATTGGTACAAATGTCAAGAAAATAAATATATGAGCAAATGGTATGAATGACAACACTTGAGTATTTTATTAGAGTACATTAATGGTATATAATAAACAGAAAAATAATAAGGTTTGACACAGAAAGCCTCCACAGCACAGGTCACTATGCCCTAATTAGTAGAGGATGTTCCTCAAGAAAAAATAATACAAAAATTTGGTCATTAAGTGTGTCCTTATTGCAAAAGTCAAGGGAGAACACTCAAAGTCTGAAAAAATGAAATCTGGTTTTCAGTCCCAAAGATGGCAAGACGTATTCCATGCTTTAGATTTGTATAGTGACTGATTTGAATATTATAGGTTTGTTCCAACAACACCTCAAACTAGTTTCAAACAGTACGACGCATATACATTAGCAAAAAACGTACAAATGTGGTCCGATGCGCATGCGTCGGACAGTTCCAAACCAGTTTGAAGTGTGGTTGGAACAAACCTTATATTATCCCTTATTACTGTGAATTGTAAATTAAAAAATGACAAAATTAAAATATAAATAGGAGCTCAAGAGGTTAAACGTTTACAAAAAAGGAAGAGTTAGATCTAATTTTTAATTCAAATAACAAAAACCTACAATGAAAAGAAGTTGTCCATACAATTCTAAAAATGCATTCTAATTTTTTAAAGTTTTATTAAAGTAAAACAAATTTTTAGATTTCTAGGAGATTTATTTTGGATCCTCATTTAAATTATATGGAATATTCAGAGGTTTACAAGCTAACTCTTTACTTACTTATACTTATATAAATAACCCAAATACATTTGGCTTATTGAATTACTTTTTAGTGATAAATAAGGACTGCATCCTAACAGTTTCCTTAGCAGTATATTTAAAATTAATTAAATAATTTTGTTTTTTTCAGAATTTAGCTCCTACACCTTGGTTTAAGATGGCCACGTCTCTGCCACTTATAGCACTTATAATTGGCCAGATTGGACATGATTGGGGCCTATTTACAATCCAGACTGATTTACCAAAGTATATGAGAAGCGTCATGAAATTTTCAGTAGCTCAAGTAAGTAAAAATATCAAAATGGATAACAAGCAATCGTTGGTAGGTTAATTATTTACATTTTTACTACATATGTTATCTCTATAAAACAGGTTTTGACGAATTTGTAGAACAGAGGACATTGTATATAATATCCCTTAACCAAATAAACTGTTAAAGGGATATTAACTCAATAGGGGTGTATATCTCTTTGTCTAACAGTTCTTTTTGACAAAGTAATACGATATTTTCTATGAATAGAAGTGCAGATAAACTCAGATTTTTATTTCCAATCTAATCTCAAGAAAAATTGGACCCTATAATATAGAAAACAATCCCAACCCAAGAATAAACCATATTGAGTAGATTCCTCTAACCTTTCAGGTCTCAGGTCTTAAGCGTTTATATTAAGTTGTGAAATAAAATTGATAAAAGCATTACTAAATTAATAAAATTTTAAACTATTTGGGACAAGGATGTAAGCTTGACATTTGGACAACCGCTGTTTTTGAATTAACATGTTTTCAGTTTCAGTGACAAGTTACTAAAGAAATAATATACTATAAGGTTCCAATTATCCAGATCAGCTAGGAAGTGATTTAACTCATTTGATAAATAAAAAAATCACACATTGCTTTTAAAAATGTACACCATATAAATGGGTAGTTAGCAGTTGCTTATGAGTAGCTTAGATCTGGTACACATGAGTATGTAAGAGTAATGTTTATACAACTGATGGAGAGAAACACTAACCCCTGCTACCTATTACATAATAATATATCTAGTTGTATAAGGCTTTTGGTAGACCTTTACCTTGAACTATGTTGCGCTACAGAAATTTCTCTTTCTTTTTACCTAATTTCAAAAACATTTTTGTGACGCAGATTTCACCAGAAACCCAAGCTGTTTATAGCAATGAAATTGTTGTCTATAGAAGGAGACAACACAGTCGACAATCGCTTTGCATAATTTATATATTTAAGAGATTATGCCTTTTGTCAAAACAGTATGTTGAGTGGGGTCCTGACCATTTTCTAAGCTCCAAAAAGGGATTCTTCAGTTTTACCATAATGTTAATATAATTAATTATCAAAATTCCTAGGCTTCCGTTATTGGAATTAAAATTAAGTTCTTAGACTTAATTTTAATATAATTAATGGTAGAACTACAGTATACAGTGCCCCTACTAGATATCGCAAGTCGGTAGTATTGTTTGTTATAATAACAATCTCCAAACAATGCATGATTTGTGAAATTTTACATTTTTTAACAAATATGTGTTTGTTTTGTGTTGGAATTCAATTAGTTAACTTTAATTTTGTTTGACCTAGAATTTTCAATGGCCTCATTTTCTGAAGAAAAACAACCCTCCTGCATATAGATCAGGAAGAGGTCCAAATCGAAGTACAAAAGAGTTTAAAGGACTAGGTATATGTATCGATATATAAAGTCTCGAAAGAGGTAGTGAGATAACGTGTTATCAGAAGGGGACCTGCAGTTCAGCCTAATTAATTATTAAGTTAGTGATCACATATTGTAATAAAGCTGCGTTCAACTTTGGGGTTAAGGTTAAATATATACTCATATTCATAAGTTTGAGTTTGTGGCTGGCCCAGACTTATAAATGGGCTGACTGGGCTATAGCCCAGGGCGCCAGATTTTGGGGGGCGCAAAATTTTCCAAGACAACTTTTTTACAAACAATAAATAAAAAAAAAAAATCTGTCAGAGACAACTCAGACAAACTTTCTCATCTACGAGTTCATTATTACTTAGCCCAGTGTTAATTATTATTGAAAATTTCATAAAAATAACTTCGTATTTAAATTGACTACACTTTAGAATTTTTTAATCAAAATTCACGTATAATTAATTCACGTATTTTCAGAGTTTTTGGGGGGTAGCGCCCCCAGATGTAAAACTAAAATTCATTTAAAAAAAATGCATATCAAAATCCAAATTTTAATTTTGTCGTGTGCCAAATGGAAGGTGTTGGTTACAAAAATATACAACACTTGTTGAAAGTGTTTAATGTACCATGCCTTTTCGTCTAAAACATTAAAATTTTGAGCCACACCCACCCTCCTGCTATACTAATTTCATGTTTACAATACCAACGAAACCCTTTTTACGTAAGACTTCACACACAACAAATTTATAGTATGCATTAAATGGAATATTTTATATGGAATGTACGCCCGACGGTATGTCCAAGGGTTATTAACGTTCGTTATTTTCTATGTTGTATGTCAAAATTATTTTTAAAATAAACGTTTTCTTCTTCTTCTTCTATATGGATTGTAGTTTAAGAATATTTCTTAATATTATTAATATATATTTCTTAAAATTAAGAAAAGAGTTGATAACTACTATGGTTGGGGGGAGGGGGGGGGTCGCCAAAGCTGTGAGCAGCCCAGGGCGCCATTCACTTAAAGTCCGGGCCTGGTTTGTGGTCATATTGTAAGTAATATTAAGGTATTAAGGTCTAAGGTTATTACAGTAGGGAAGGCCACCATAAATTGAATCTGTTCCTAGTTCCTATTAAACAATAAGATTTGACAATTATTGAGGAGTGAGTACCTCTGATAGAAAAGGTCAATACTAATTATTATTTAAAAAAAACCCAAATCATCTGGCAATAAAAGAAGATAATCAATATGAGCGACTGATAGAATAGACAAGCACATATTTATAATAAAATTCGAATTTCAATTCACTATTATATAATTTGAAGATAAAAATCACCTGAAATATTAACGTACCTAATTGTTTCTTGAAACAATACAAGGCCACTTTTCTTAAATTTACTTAAGATAAAATGCACACGAACATTATTTTTATAATACATAGTTACTAAAAACGTTAATTAATATAATAGAATAAGTACTAGAATACTAAAATGAAAATGTAAAAGGACGCAATGGAAAAAAAATATATTGACAATGACAGCTGAATTCAAAATTCAAATGGACTTGTTGATGCAAAAGCAGTGTTACCAGCTTTATTTTGTCATAAACATAAAATCTAATCAAAGATTTGACACAAAATATTCACTTCTGATTTTGTGGGTCGTGTAATGTTGGGTTAAAATAAAAATACTTTTAGACATGTCCCACACTGGATCCGCTCGTCCCTTCTATAGGGGTGTATATCTCTTTGTCTAACAGTTCTTTTTGACAAAGTAATACGATATTTTCTATGAATAGAAGTGCAGATAAACTCAGATTTTTATTTCCAATCTAATCTCAAGAAAAATTGGACCCTATAATATAGAAAACAATCCCAACCCAAGAATAAACCATATTGAGTAGATTCCTCTAACCTTTCAGGTCTCAGGTCTTAAGCGTTTATATTAAGTTGTGAAATAAAATTGATAAAAGCATTACTAAATTAATAAAATTTTAAACTATTTGGGACAAGGATGTAAGCTTGACATTTGGACAACCGCTGTTTTTGAATTAACATGTTTTCAGTTTCAGTGACAAGTTACTAAAGAAATAATATACTACAGTAGAATCCCGATATATCGTATCTTCAAGGGGTCGAAGAAAAAATACGATATATCGAGTAGTTCACTAAATCGGGATTATGAAATATTGATGGTAAAAAAAGAAAAATTAATGTAATAATTAAGACTT
>KZ654012.1:23531-35522 GCA_001010745.2 Gerris buenoi
GAACCGAAAAAAAAAAAAAAAAAATGAAATAAAAATTAAAAAAAAAACGAATACATAGAATACATACATAAAAAACCGCTATTGGACAAAACCAGGTTTCTGTTGTACATAACCTCTAGAATCACCTCATTCATGTTCATTATACATTTATAATTAAAGCGAGCAACACAAGCTTTTATCTATGTTGAAACCAAAATGTTTTTTGTTTTTTTGTGTTTTTTATTTTTCTTGTGGCGCGGGCCCCCTTGTGGTGCGGGCCCCTAGGCTGCAGCCTATGTAGCCTGTGCTTAAAAGCGGCCCTGAGAGGCCTTTAAAAACTGGTATCTACTGGGTAGTGTACATTTTTTTAAATATTGTATAGATACAATATTAAATATTTTTTATAATTAAAATTAAAAAAAAAAAAACACGTGTGGTGTCTAGGGTAACTTAAATGTTTGTTCCAGGATATAACTAGGATCTTTAGAAGAGCCATAGTTTAAATGCGTGACAGAAAATTTTGTCTAACCCCCAGCCCAAAAACAATTCCATATTGAACTATCCTAATAAAATTAACAGGGATGATGGTTTTAGATATAGAAACCTTGTCTTCACATTGACCACCATTAGAGTGTATGGGAGGGTTCCAAGGTTGCTAGTGACACCAAGGTATTCCAGAATGGCACAAGAACTGAAACCAACTCCATTTAAACCTCTAGCCCCAAATAAGATATAAACATCAAAACTTCAACCTACCATCCAATTAATGTTGTTACTTCTGAACTCATTTGGAAATAACCCCAACCCAGGCAGGTACAAAAGGTTGGGATATCCTACATTATAGTAGAAACCCTGGACTGTTTGCTACAATCTGTGTTGGTAAATAGAAAAGTCCATGTAAAAAAGGGAATACAGTAGAAGTCCTCTAATTCAGTATCGGCTCAATCAGCCAGCAGTTTAATCTGTACGTCAGCTTAGGGTGACTTCCCATGTAACAACCACGTCACCAACCTTTCTGACCTTGTATAAAACGAACATACCTAAGGTCTGTTAACCACTGTTTTATGGAGATATTGCCGACACCTATCTGTTTCAGATAGTAAAAAATGTCTGCAGTGAGCTAATGTTTTAAAATTATTCTCCATTTTATTTGCTTTGTACAAGAAAAATTTGGCTAAACCGGTCATTTTGTAATCTAGCTGTAGTTCCAGTCTTAAGGTGGCCGACTGGTTTAAATGGTTTCTACTGTACCTCAACCTCATTTGTATTATCCATTGGCAAGAGCGATTTATTAAAGTCAATGAGCTTTATCTACACCTGTTATGATTGAACATACACCTTCTCTCAAAAGCCATTCAAATAAAAACAATCATCAACTATTTCCACAACTTTTGGTATGACTAATTAAGCAGTGTTTATGGTAACTGGGAATTAGACATGTATCCTTACTGGATTCCTAGAAAGCGGCTAATTAGATTCTTAGACATAGCTGGCAACTATAACTATGTAAAGATGACTAATTTTTTTTTTTTTTTTTTTTTTTTTTTTTTTTTTTTTTTTTTTTTTTTTTTTTTTTNATCATCCTGATCCCGTAATACGTTTTAGCAACAAACAAAACTCTGCATACTTGGCATGTTTATATAAATAACATTCTATTCCCATTTTCAAATAGAGCCATTTTCTTCTAATTGTACTAAGAAGGCCAGTTTTCATCTGTGCTTCAGGTTCAAAAGTTTTCACACATTTTTCAATTTTTTGATTATCAATTTCAATTAATTTTTTTATTTATTGATTTTAAAAATTGTGAAAGTGTAGCTGGAGCTGGATAAATACTTTCCTTTCTCTTAATGCCTCCTTCAGTCCACACCGCGCGTCAACAAATCACAGAAGTCTGTCTACTCTTACTACGCTACTAAGTGTATCCGACTACCCGATTAATATTATTGTTTATTAGTTATTTATTTGATTGTTTATTTAGTTCACTACTTATAAACAAATTAATTGTTATTTATTTCTAAAATATATTATTCTCTTGATTAAGTAGTACTTGTACCAGCTAAAATACCTTAAAACGTAAAAATTTACAAATCCCGAAATCCCGGGACTGTTACTTGACATTCCCGGGATTGCCGTAGGGGGAAATTGGCTCGTTTTAGTATCCTGTATTAACAAAGATGTATTCAGGTAACATAATATTAAAGAAGCATTTTTTTTTTTTTTTTTAACAGAAATGTATTTTTAGAAGATAGATAAAGAAAAGTTAATTGAGAAGAATAGCTTTTAATAGCTTAAGTTATATTTTGTATCTTTAGTTTGTTCAATGTCCTGTTAGTAATAAATAGCTTTATGATTTACTAAAGAAATAATTTTGGACCATGCTTCTAGTGGTTATTTAGGAGACTTACTAATTTACTGAAGATTCTAGTAAAGATTTTAATGTGTTTTATTAAAAGATCATTTACGTTTCTTATATTATAAAATGTCTTTGTAATAAATTTCTCTTGAAGAAGATTGATGATAAGTCATAACTCTATGAAGGCAAAGGAAGAAAGTGAGAACAACTTTTTATGAAAATTCATCAATCTTTTACTAGAGAAAGAGAAATTTATGATTTATAATTAAAAGTTCCTTTAAAACTTTTTAAATAGATTGAAAATGAAATATAATCTCTTTAAACTATTCCTACAACTCATTTTATAGTAATAATTCAATAATTAATAGCTAACTTATTAAAGTAGAAAAGCCTTTTAAACATAGAAAGTGGATTCTGTATCTTGGCTTAGGCCTCAGGTACGATACAATTACTGCATAGTGGTGACGCTTACATTTATGTTTGAGTAAAATGGAAGTAGAGGACAGCCGGATGTAACAAGCACAAGGGTCTAAGCAAAAAATGTTGCCACTTGCCACTCACCGATGAGCCTAGACATTAATTATGGCTCACCTCTCAGTTTATTAGAAACTCTGGCCAAGTGAACATGTTAGGGAACTGATGGAAAATACCGCCCATCTACCACTTTACTGCTTTCCCGCCTCGTATTGTACCTGAGGCCTTAAGCTTCTGTTTTAAAGACAACTTTTCTTTTTATTTGTATGGATTTGTTTTCGCCCTTCTGATTGCGGAATCCATAGCAATTCTTAGTAAGTATGTTTACATTTTATTAGAGAGACTTTTTCCCTTTATGCTAATTGTGAATGTTACTAGCTATCTCAATTATTAATATCATCTTTACATTTGTATCGATAGAATTTTGTATTTCCTACTGATAATAGACTTCACTAGCTTTCTTAATTATTATTTAATAAAAATATAAACATATTTATCAATAATTCTAAATTAATCTAGTCCTTATTACCTACAAGGTAGTAATTTTAACACATTTTCTACGTAAACAACGAGGAAGCAATTAACATAAATTAATAATTTTTATCAAAATAAAACAAACAAAAATAATGAAATTTGTTAACTCAGATGTAATATCAATAAAAAAAAGAGGTCATTTAATACAATACATTGTATATAATAGTAATAATTGTTAATTTTTTAAATCTGTATATAAAGAGTAATATAAGGTGCTATTTAACTGATTTATTTATTTTTTAAATTAAATGTAATCTTTAAAAATTGTTTTTTTTTTTTATTTATTTTAAAATTTTAAATAAAAACAATATGTAAATATAAATGCACGTAAAATATGTATCAAAGTCTCATGTATTTAATGATATTAATATGCTGGCAAGCTGTAAATACTAATCTCAGTATGTAGTGCTTTGTTATTGTGATAGATATTAATATAAACATATTTTTTATTGAATGTAATTGTTTATCTGATGAATGTAAATATTTTATTTGTTAATTTTTTTCAATAAATTTATTTAAAATATATGTATTTTTTTGATCCTTTTTTGTAATGTTGCGTTGTTTTTTAAATTTCTTGCACATACTTTACTTAGAAATTTAAGAAACCCAAAGCTGTTATTACGTCCATTTTACAGTCAATTGAGTGTTCTCTAGGTACATTCACCAATGATAAGAAGGTTATACCATATTGGCTTTATGTTATACAATGCCACTTGTCTGATCCCTGATAACATTTCAAATGATTATACTCGTATGTGAAGTACTTTAAAAAGATTTAGAAAGTTATACCAGTAATTAACATTTAAATGATTAAATCCCATTAAACGTTTTAATTAGGGAATCCAATCCCGGACGAAATTTTCGATCCCGGGATTTCGAGACTGCAAAAACGAATCCCGGGACCAATCCCGGGATTGGCCAAATTCCAACTAGACTGATTAAAAGCCTCAAAGCATGTTCTTAAGTTTAGTGTTATTTTTTAAATTATTATTATAACAAAATAAGCCTTATTTATTTAGCATTTCTTTTGCTAAACAAAAATATTGATAAACATTAATCACATTAANAACTAAATAACTGAAAAGGTAAATATATTACTTAAAAATAAAGGTATCTCTAATACGAAGAGATTTACTCATATAATAAATTGCTGGTGGAATATTGCAAAAAAATATGCATACCGACATAGAATTTCATTAAAACGAAATAAATAACAATTAATTAACAATAATTATTCACAATAGAAAAAAAAGTTTTAACAGCTAAAAATTACAAAATAAAAACAATTAATAATAATAATATAAAAATAAAAATATTGTGAGAGATGAAATATAAGTAGTTTGTTGACACTGTAAATGAACAAATTTGTTCACAAAGGTGAAAAATAAACTGCCAATTTTATGTTATTAAAAGAAAATTATTGGAACAGCTGTCTTTATATATGTATAATACTATTTTAAAGCTGTCTTATTTAATTAAGAGTTTTGTTTTTGCTTAGATATAAAAAATGTGTAAATGTTCATTAAACGAGCAAGGAAACTAAATGCACATATTATGTACTTGTTTTGTAATAAACATGTAAAATAAAGCCTAATAGTAATATATTTCATCTCAGTTCCGTTGAAATTATGACTCAAGACTTTTGATTAGATAGGTTTTACTTTAAACAAGTAGGTTGTCATCAGAACAGGCAGGTCCCTTTGAAGGCCAGTTACAAGCTCCCAAGTTAGAATCATAGGCCAGGTGAATTGGGCAGTTGAATACGCTGAGAGTGAACTTTTTCTTCCAAGGATCCCAGTTACAGGAGTAGAACTTGTTACATTGTTTAGGATGTCTGAAAAGACCAGCTCGTTGACACTCAATAGTTCCTCTGACAAGATCTACAGTATCTCCGGCAGGGATTGCAGTTGTTACAATCTTAGCTTCAGTTTCAATACTGTTGACTTCAGACTTCATTTCATATTTCAATGTTTGTTTACGTCCGACAGTTCTACCTCTGACTGGTGCTTGAGATAAATATCCGCTGTCAACTGAAGCAGCAAATCCAACATCCAGAGGAGCAGAAGTTGTAGAATAAATCCTCTGTACCTTCCTCAGTGGCTTGATTTCAACAACAGGCTCTTGGTATTCGTAACTGTTTAATTCTTCAGAAGCGTAACTATCGGGTAAAGCTGTGGTACTGGAAAGATAATCGACTGTAGAAGTCTGTGGAGTGAAAAGCCTTCCCTTAATTCTCTTGACAGTGACACGTCGCCTCTGAGTCTCCGGTTGACCATCTGTTTGACAACTACACTGAGCACCAAGTTTACCCACAAGTATAGGATTGAAATCACTCAGTCTTGACACGACTACTACCTTAGACTTTTTACGTCCATCACTGCTTACTCTAGTTTTCTTTATCACACCAACAATTGCTTCTCCGTCCTTAAGGCTTGAAATAGTAGTTGATGATAGGCCTGAAAAGCTCTGGTATTTCTGTTCAATAATGCCCTGGTTTCCAACATTAATAACTTCTCCAAAGTTTCCGGAAACCTCATCGACGAGTTTCTGATCTTCATCAGAAGTATCAATGTCAAGTTCAGCAGAACTGAAAGAAGAAGTTATTATTGGTCTGACAGTGGTAGTGTAGAATGTAGGAGAAGTTAAATCCACTGTTGAAGAATAAACAACAGGCTTCTTGGTTGATGTCACGACAGAAGGATAATTTTGAGTGGTTGTAGAGACAACTGGCCTCACCTTAACTTTCAGTTTTGGTTGGTAATATCCATATCCACCAGTGTTAACTGAACCAGTAGTTGATGGAATTGCAGTTGAAGTAGGGATGAAATATTGATTCCTAACATCTAAATTAACTTTAGCAAGATCAATGTGAGCATTCAAAGTTTCATCAATATTGTCATAAGTAAAAACATGATTAACAGGCTCGCTAACTACAGTAGTAGGTTGTTTGTAGGTAACAGTGTACTTGACATCAGGTGTGGTAGGAGTGACAGTTGTCTGATATTGATGCACAGGCACTCTAGTTTCATAGTTTACAGTTTTCAAAGTAGGAGCAACAGTAGTATAAGTAGTTGAAGGGAATCTTACTTCTCCCTCATACCTAGAATTAATATCATACTGACTAACTGAAGGTAGTTCGTTTTTGTTGTATCCAAAATATTCTTCAAACACTGGAGTAGGATTTCCTTTAACAAAGTCTAGATTTATAGGTGATTGACTTACAGTAGCAGTGTATTCACGATCTTCCTTATACTGTGTTCTGAATGGTGTAGGTGTGCTTAGCCTAGTTGGATTATAGACAATACTTGGTTGCCTGTTATAGACTTCATAAGTTGCAGGTCTGACGGTTGAGGTTACTGTCACAGGCCTATTAGAAATCACAGGTGCAACCGGAGTTTGGCTAGATGTGAATTTGTTTATTTCATATAAATGAGAAACAGTATATGTTACTGGAGTAGATGTAGTAGAAATAACATAAGGAGTTGTTTTTGTCACATATTGAACTCTATTCAGGGGAACAATAGGAGTGGTGCTAACAGTAATTGGTTGAATTTTTTGATAATTGTAATTGATTACAGGTCTAATAGGAGTTCTGATAGTTTCTTTTATTATGTGCTGATCTTGCACAGATACTAAAGGTTTTTGATAATGATATTGTGTCACTACAGGTTGTGCAACCTTGAGAGGTACAAGGGGTGTCTGTTTGATAATAGGAGCAGGAGTTGTTACGTATTGAACAGTGTTAAGAGGTACTACAGGAGTACTTGAAACTGAAATAGCAGCTGATTGTGAATTGTAACAAGTACTACAGGGTTTAGCTGGAACATTTTCTTGTTTAGCTACAGGTACTTGATAAGCTGGTTGCTGATACTGATAAAGAGGAACTGAAGGTTTCTGCACAGTTTGTACAAATGCTCCAGACTGGAACTCATAACCTGTCTTTATGGGAGCTTGTTGGTAAGAATAAGAATTATATCCAGATTCATATTGGCCAAAGGTATTAACATTGTTAGCAGACCCTTGATTTTCAGATACTGATGAACATACAGTACAACCTCTGACAGGAACTGGTCTACCATAAAGAACAGTTCCATTAACATTTAATGGAATATAAGGTGCATTGGATAATCCGATTGGTTTTTCATATTCAGTTTTTAAGATGGGAGCCTGCTCGTAAGAGTAACTAAAAACTGGAGTAGGTGAAGAACTTACAATAGGAGCAACAGGAGGTAAAACTACTTTGCTTCCATATGTCTGTTTTGCTACAGCAATAGGCTGCTGTTCATAACTGTAACTATACACAGGAGCTGCTGGAGTACTGCTAACTATTGTTGCAGGTGGTAAAACAACTTTGCTGCCAAATGTCTGTTTGGGATATGCAATAGACTCCTTTTCATAACTATAACTGACTACTGGAGAAGCAGGAGTACTGCTGACTATTGTTGCAGGAGGTAAAACAACTTTACTGCCAAATGTCTGTTTGGGATATGCAATAGGCTGCTGTTCATAACTATAACTGACAACAGGAGGAGCAGGAGTGCTGCTGACAATTGTTGCAGGGGGTAAAACAACTTTGTTATATGAAGGCTTTGCTACAGCAATAGGCTGCTGTTCATAACTGTAACTGACAACAGGAGTTGCAGGAGTACTGCTGACTATTGTTGCAGGAGGTAAAACAACTTTGCTACCAAACGTCTGTTTGGGATAAGCAATAGGCACTTGATCATAACTGTAACTGATAATAGGAGGAGACGGGGTACTGCTAACAATTGTTGTAGCAGGTGGTAAATAACTGGGGCCAGCAAATGGTTTCTTTGAATATTTAAAAACATTTCTTTGCTCTTCAAACGTAGTGAAAGGCCTTAGTGGTTTTTGATCTTTATATACATAGCTAGGAGGAGCAACAGTGCTTACAACTGTTGGTAAAGGTGAAACATACTCTCTATTGGGGATATAAGATTTATATATTTCTTGTTTTTGGTCATAAGTTGAAACTGGCCTAATAGGTTGTTGGTATGAATAACTGAAAGAAGGCTTATTAACATACTGTACAGGTGCCAAAGGAACAATAGGAGTGGTGGATACTGAAATAGGTTGAACAAATTCTTTCTCGTATTTAATGTTCAAAGATGGTGAAACGCAGTTAACACACTGCCTTACCGAATCTACATTCTGGTAAATGGAGGGTGCTGGAGTGGTCACGAAATTAACTTTCTGTGGATTCTGCTCAACAAACTTTGTTTCTACAATAGGCTGCTGATATTGGGTGTAGGAAATATCAATAGGCTTTCTATGTTCATAAGTATTAACAAAAGAAATTGGCTTCTGGTAAGCCACAGGTACTTGAGCTGGTTTCACATATTGTATAGGATTTAAAGGAATTGAAGGTGTTGTAGATACTGTGAAGGGCTGTACATAGTCTGTTTTAAGTATAGGTTGTTGATAGGAGTACCTTGGTACATCAAGTTTTGAGTGAACAAAAGATGGTGATTTATAAGAATAACTAACAACAGGAGGAGCAGGTGAGCTAAAAACTTGCTGAACATTCTGCACTCGATTAAGTGGAACAACAGGTGAGTTTGCAACTGAAACAGATTCACTGTGAGTCCTAAACGGTGCAGGTGTGCTAATTACAATTGGTTTTACAGTGTGAACAAATCTAACAGGTTCAATAGGAGTTGATGGTGTACTTGACACACCATGGTGGTGTTCGAACACTGAGTGAACAACTTGGGCTGGCTGCAGCTTAGTGCCAAATGTATAGCTGGCAACAGGTGGCGCAGGTGTACTAACAGTATGGTAATTAGTCCTAATAACAGTTGGTTGTTGATACGTATTTACAACTGGTTGCTGCACATAAGAAACATGTTCTTGCGTCTTTATTGATGGTTGATAGTAGGAACTAACAACTGCTGGTGCAGGGGTACTTAGAACTGCTGGTTTAACATACTGAACAGGGTTCAATGGTACTACAGGAGTTTTAAGAACACTTAGAGGCTGCACTACATTTTGGGGTTGAGTATAAGAAACAGAAGATGGTATGAAGGTCTGGCTGAGTCTATCATCATAAACATTAACCCTTGAAACAGGAGGTAAGGGAGTTGTAACTGGTACTACAGGCACAGTTGGAGTGCCAGTAATTGTAAATGTATTAACAGGTTGTTTGTAGGAATGACTTACAACAGGTACTGATGGAGTACTTATGGAATATTTCAAAACAGGCTTAACTTGAGAAAGCGATACCAAAGGCTTTTGAGTAACAGTGGCATATTGCACAGGGCTCAAAGGAATTGAAGGAGTACTGGATACCACTATTGGCCTTACAGTAGCTGTAGGTTGATTTACATAAATGTTATGTTCAGCATCCAAAGTGGATGAAACGGGAACATGAACAGTAGAGTGGTAAGTCAAGGGTCTAGGGGTGGTAACATGGTAATGAGGCTGAGCTGTAACTGGCTGATTAATAATCCCAATGTTAGAGTGTATAGTTGATGGCTGTACATTAGTAAAAGCAGCACCACCAATTCCTTCTAAACTAACAGGTTGGACATTAGTGAAGTATTTAGAGGGATATGTTCCTACCCTAGGTTTTGTAAATGTGGTACTGTAGACATTTACAGGAGCATAAGCACCAGCCTGTTTCAAGTAGTCACCATAACCTCCAGCATAATGGCCTTGAGCACCAGCAGCATAACCACCAGAGCTATAAAGGGCAGGAACATAACTTCCTGTCACAGTATGTACATAATCTCCACTATTATCATGGATGTATTGTCCACTGTTATCATGGACATATGCACCACCTTGTCCTGCTTGTCCTCTGGATAGTAAATTATATGATTTCAAGTTATATTTATTGTTATAATTTTCATAACCATTGGCGTAATAATTACCTTGGTTTACAGCATGAGCACTGTACAGTCCAGCAACATAGTTAGCCCTATTATCATGAATGTATCCAGGTCCTTGAGGGCCCTGAGGTCCTTCTTGATGAATATAATCACCTCCATGATCTCCAGTAGTATCGTGAATGTACTGTCCATCATTATTCACATTAATGTTTGTTCTTAAATTTGAGCCACTTCCAGAACCTGATGAAAAGCTTGTGTAACTAAGGCCTCCTTGACTCACAGCTCCACCAACTCCTTTTCCACCAATAGTTGAACCCCTATAAATATTAATATTGCCTCCCTGCTGCACGTAACCACCTTCTCCGCTACTAGTAACACCATGTACGTATGCTCCGCTATTACCCAAACCCCCACTGACATGAGTATATCCTCCATCTCTGACATCTTGATGTAAATAAGTTCCTCCATTGTCACCATCAGTATTATGTACAAACTGTCCACTGTTATCGATGGTCTGGCTGACTAATTCAACTGGAGCAAGAGGAACAGACTTTTGACCAAAGGTCACAGTATTAATACCTTGTGTTAAAGGTCTATTTTGGATGAAAGCATCATTATCAACAACTGCTTGGCCGACAGCAATTCCTAATCCAGGATTGGTCTTCAATCCTACTGTTGATCCTACATAAGCTGCACCCTTATTGATTCCAGCAACATAAGCAGATCCAGGTCCATCTTGATGAATGTAGTCACCTCCATAGTCTCCAGTAGTGTCATGGACATAAGCACCACTATTGTCGATATTAGCTTGTCCAACAGCAATTCCTAATCCTGATGTCGTCTTTAATCCTACAGTTGATCCTGAATAAGATGCACCTCTATTGATCCCTTCAACATAGGTAGAACCAGGTCCTTCTTGGTGAACGTATTGTCCACCTTGATCACCAGTTGACTGGTGGAGATAAGCACCACTATTGTCAACATTAGCCTGTCCAACAGCAATTCCTAATCCGGGAGTGGTCTTCAATCCTACAGTTGATCCTACATAAGTTGCACCCTTATTGATTCCTGCAACATAAGCAGATCCAGGTCCATCTTGATGAACATAATCACCACCATGGTCTCCAGTTGAATCGTGAATATAGGCACCACTACTATCAATGTTAGCTTGTCCAACAGCAATTCCTAATCCTGGAGTTGTCTTTAATCCTACAGTTGATCCTGAATAAGAAGCACCTCCATTGATCCCTGTAACATAGGTAGAACCAGGTCCTTCTTGGTGAACGTATTGTCCACCTTGATCACCAGTTGACTGATGGAGATAAGCACCACTATTGTCAATATTAGCCTGTCCAACAGCAATTCCTAATCCGGGAGTGGTCTTCAATCCTACATAAGTTGCACCCTTATTAACTCCAGCAACATAAGCTGATCCTGGGCCACCTTGATGAACATAGTCCCCACCATGTTCTCCTGTCGAATCATGAATATAGGCACCACTACCAACTGCTCCAACATATGCTCCACCCCCATTGATATTGTCAACATATGCAGATCCTGGTCCTTCTTGGTGGATGTAGTCACCGCCATGGTCACCTGTAGGATCATGCACATAAGCTCCACTATTATCAATCTGTTCCTTAGATAAGCCAAAACCTCCAACCCCAGAGTAGACGTTTGCAGAAGCAATATTTCCATGAATGCCAAGATGACCTGCATTGATGTTTGAACTTTCAGCTCTGTATCCTTTAATGCCTTGCAGACCTGACCCCAATGATGAACCTATATATATATAAAAAA
>KZ654013.1:11655-39942 GCA_001010745.2 Gerris buenoi
TGTGTAATTTTTTCCGTGTAATTTTGTCCTGTGTAATTCTTTCCTGTCACCGGGCCTCCTATATTTCCAGTATAGACGCTCTAACCAACTAAGCTACGCAGGAGAATGATTTTTATCTGCCATAACTGATAACTAGCCGTAGCCGTAACCGATAACTTAAGTGTTATAACTAAGTGTTTGGTTGGTATAATTGTGTATGGTTAAATAGCCTCACTTCTTACAATAGCGGCTCGGCACACACTGATGATACTTTGTTATTTATATTCAATTTAAAATTTTATATATTCTTAATTTTTTTTTGACAATAAGGTAATACTTATTGAGATAGAATATCTTCATTTTTAGACGAAGGAACTCTTTCATGAGAACTTAACTACTGATTTATTAAAGTAAAGTTTCCCAAATAAGTTAATAATGTAACCTAACCAAAACTGTTTCGTATGTAAACAACAATATAATTTTTCACACATCCGACATTAATATGACACATTATAACAGCTTTCTGATGACACTTGATCTGTTTAGGCTCCAAGTCTGTACCTCCATTTTTAAAATGAAAGGTGTAAATCCAGCAAAATCACAATAGCAAATTTTAAAGCAGTCACAATTTATCATCATAAGTATATACTACATACATGAGAAAGTGAAAAGGATTGACAAGAATAGCAATAAAGAATAAACAGTTAAAAGAAAAGGAGGGGGAAAAAAATCTAACATAGTAATAAAGAATTGGTTTAATTGACAAGCAAGTAACAAAGGGGTAACTGAAAAATTATAAAACATTTTTATTCTGCTCCTCGCTCTTATTAATTCATTTTTATTTATTGTTATTTTTTTTTACATCTCTATCAAATTATTTGTATATGCTTTTTGTTTGCTTACATTGATGACAGAATAAAATCTTGTGCTCTATATAACCCATGGGACACTCTAAGTTGTAAGAGCATGTTTAATAGTGTTTTTTTTTTTTTTTTTTTTTTTTTTTTATCTTTCACCTAATGTTCTTATATTATTTTGCAAGTTTCCTTTTTTTAAGGGATCCATTTTTGGTGTAGCAAAAAAGATATATTTAAAATGAAATAGTTTAATTTCCCACCTGTTGCATTTAAGAAGGAAAAACCTTATTTTAGCAAATGAAGGATTACAATTTTATATAAGTCAAATCGCTTGTGTGCGATGGAATTCAAAAGTAATTAAGTTATTTTAATAACACAACAAGTGCATTATTAATTATTTCCTGAGTCAATGTAAGATATATGCAACGGTTCTTCTATTTACTTTCTGTGTGAGATATATTCGACAGTTAATTTTATTTTAACCCATTGAATGCGGTTGGATCCCCAGCGGATCCAAGCCCAGACTTTTGGCATTTGTATCCACAGGTTCCCAACAACTTTTTTAAAGAAAAATAACTTTTAAATTTTGTATATTTTATTCAGTCTAAGAGGTACGTTCCTAAATTAGATGATGCATTGAATGGGTTTAAGGAACTAGAATAAAAATACTCTTTTTCAAAAGAAATAAGTATCTGTATTTTAGAACTATATACATTAATAACAAACAAATTTATCCACACAGCCAATAAATTAAAATGAGGTAAAATCCTAAATGATTACTTTGATTGTTAATTGTTTACTATATAACTCGTCATGTCAGTTTTCAATTGGATTAGAATCTTCTGTCTCTTCATCAGTTTCATCAAAATTATAGGTAGCTTTTAAAGAATTTTTAAGAACTTGTATTTGATGTTCGTTCCCATAGAGTTTAGCTTTTTCTCTCAGCATGCTTTCAAGGATGCTATTCTTTCTGCTCTGCTCCAAAATGTGGTCGCTCCGTCTGGATGCCGCACTCCTAAAATGGACAACATATGAAAATATATTTTAAAAAATCAGTCCGCCTAACTCAAACAAAATTTTTTCAAATTCATCATATAAATTTATTCATTCAGTCATATTAAATTCAAATTCCATACTATCAAATTTAATTAATTTATTATTAAATATATTTAACCATTATTAAATAGTATTCAGCAAGTGATTTTTGACATTTAATTTTCATCAATATCTCGGCAAAACAGATTTTCCCCGGAAAACAATTTTTATGGATAGATATGAATTTAAATTTTCAACATTCACTTTTTTTTATTACAATTTTTAATGCCTAAATTTATAGGTACAAATAATGTCAAAATCTAACAGAGTATGTTTGCCAAATTGAATCAAACTTGGGCCAGTAGTTTTAACATAAAATTGCCTAGACTACAGACAAACAACTTTTAAAACCCTTACATTAGTTTGCTTATGGGTGCGTTAGGAGTTTGTGTAATAAGGAAATCTAAACAAGAAAAGGGTTTACAAGAAGAATATCCGATAATCATAAAGAGCCAAAATATTTATTTTAAAGAAATAATTAAATTTGATTAACTTTTTAATTATTAACTAAAGAGTTGGTCAAAGAGCATAGTACCTTATAATGAAAAGGTCACAGCACTCTCTTCTCTTTTACCTGAAAAAAATGATATGTGATTCTACACATATCAGTATATAAATAAACAAATGTATTACTTTAGCTTTAAATTCAACAATTTTTTTTTATTATTATAAAAGGCAAAATTACATTTTTTTGGATTTGGTTTCATACTCAAAGTATAGTAGAACTAAAAATATTCGTAAGATATAATAATTGGGTTTTGGGCTGATTCTGATACGCAGCAATTTAGATGATTGGATATAGCCCAAGAATTAAGAAAAAATATTTAATTCATAGGAAAACTCCTTTTTTATCAAATCAAATAAGATGAACATACAATACTTATTGAAAATGACAGTAAAAATAAACAACAAATTAAATTATGCACAATTTCAGAGAAATAATTCTTAGCAATACAATACATACTCCTCTTATTTTCTCCTAATAATTTGATTCAGATAATTGGGGTGTTCAGTTAATTGGGGTTCAGACATAATTAGAGTTCTATTACATACTCAGGGTGAAACAAATTAATTGTGCCAAACTTAGCCGGGTGATTCTAAGGCTCATGTGGAACAAAGACAGGTGTCAAATTATTTTTTAAGGTCTAATTCTGATTTGTCACATGTTCTTAGTGAAAGAAGAAGACCATGTGACTTGAATCAGAATTAGACTGAGAAAAATAATTGGACACATATCTTAGTTAGATATTGGCCACTCTTTCTTCCTTAAAGCTTTAAGTACAAACTAACAGAGATAGAGCATGTGCAGTTTTAGCCAAACTCTATTTAAACATTGGTTTGAATCTACATCTATATCTATTTCCAGTATAAATTTTAAGATTTCACAACATTCACCACAATTGTAAATTCCACCCAATAAGAAAGTTTTTGAAAACTTAATTTTTAAAAGACAATTTTTAATCAATTTGAGGATTGGCTCACAACATTTGGGTCACCCTATAAAAATTTTGGATCCTNATAATTGGGTTTTGGGCTGATTCTGATACGCAGCAATTTAGATGATTGGATATAGCCCAAGAATTAAGAAAAAATATTTAATTCATAGGAAAACTCCTTTTTTATCAAATCAAATAAGATGAACATACAATACTTATTGAAAATAGCAGTAAAAATAAACAACAAATTAAATTATGCACAAGTTCAGAGAAACAATTCTTAGCAATACAATACATACTCCTGTTATTTTCTCCCAATAATTTCATTAAGATAATTGGGGGTTCAGACATAATTAGAGTTCTATTACATACTCAGGGTGAAACAAATTAATTGTGCCAAACTTTGCCAGATGATTCTAAGGCTCATATGGAACAAAGACGTGTGTCCAATTATTTTTCACGGTCTAATTCTGATTCGTCACATGTTCTTAGTAAAAGAAAAAGACCATGTGACTTGAATCAGAATTAGACCGTGAAAAATAATTGGACACATGTCTTAGTTAGATATTGGCCACTTATTCTTTCTTACAGCTTTAAGTACACTAAACATAACAAATATAATAAATTTACATGAATTAAAATTCTAAGAAAACCTCACAGTTTCCATAAAATTTTAATGTAAATTGTCGAAAAATCTTGTAACTAAAAATAAAAATGAAAACTAACTAGATTTGATTATATTTTTTAGTTTTACACCTAAAATCCATCATAAAATAATTTACATATACAAATTAAAGAAGCTGTTTAATTTAAACAACGTAATGCAAATTAAAAAAATAATAATACAATTGAGTTTCTTGATATGGGGTTGAAACTCAAAGATAGATTAGATAATACAAATTAACTTGGTCCGTAGGCTTCCGCGGGTAGATTCGTCATAAACAGCTTGGGTTTCCTAGACTGCAGATTGACAATCTACGGTCTAGGAAAACAGTATAATACGATGTTCTTCTCTCCAGTCGTCAGTACATCTTGTGCTTCGAGTCAACACCACGATGCACCACACCCCTAAAGATGCTTCCAGTAGTGGAAGCAAAACGTCAGACTTCAACCCCTTCGTGACGCGGATTTCACCGGAAACCCAAGCTGTTTATGACGAATACCCAAAATATTTATTTTAAAGAAATAATTAAATTTGATTAACTTTTTAATTATTAACTAAAGAGTTGGTCAAAGAGCATAGTACCTTATAAATAATTAAATTTGATTAACTCTTTAGTTAATAATTAAAAAGTTAATCAAATTTAATTATTTTAAAGAAATAATTAAATTTGATTAACTTTTTAATTATTAACTAAAGAGTTGGTCAAAGAGCATAGTACCTTATAATGAAAAGGTCACAGCACTCTCTTCTCTTTTACCTGAAAAAAATGATATGTGATTCTACACATATCAGTATATAAATAAACAAATGTATTACTTTAGCTTTAAATTCAACAATTTTTTTTTATTATTATAAAAGGCAAAATTACATTTTTTTGGATTTGGTTTCATACTCAAAGTATAGTAGAACTAAAAATATTCGTAAGATATAATAATTGGGTTTTGGGCTGATTCTGATACGCAGCAATTTAGATGATTGGATATAGCCCAAGAATTAAGAAAAAATATTTAATTCATAGGAAAACTCCTTTTTTATCAAATCAAATAAGATGAACATACAATACTTATTGAAAATGACAGTAAAAATAAACAACAAATTAAATTATGCACAAGTTCAGAGAAACAATTCTTAGCAATACAATACATACTCCTGTTATTTTCTCCCAATAATTTCATTAAGATAATTGGGGGTTCAGACATAATTAGAGTTCTATTACATACTCAGGGTGAAACAAATTAATTGTGCCAAACTTTGCCAGATGATTCTAAGGCTCATATGGAACAAAGACGTGTGTCCAATTATTTTTCACGGTCTAATTCTGATTCGTCACATGTTCTTAGTAAAAGAAAAAGACCATGTGACTTGAATCAGAATTAGACCGTGAAAAATAATTGGACACATGTCTTAGTTAGATATTGGCCACTTATTCTTTCTTACAGCTTTAAGTACACTAAACATAACAAATATAATAAATTTACATGAATTAAAATTCTAAGAAAACCTCACAGTTTCCATAAAATTTTAATGTAAATTGTCGAAAAATCTTGTAACTAAAAATAAAAATGAAAACTAACTAGATTTGATTATATTTTTTAGTTTTACACCTAAAATCCATCATAAAATAATTTACATATACAAATTAAAGAAGCTGTTTAATTTAAACAACGTAATGCAAATTAAAAAAATAATAATACAATTGAGTTTCTTGATATGGGGTTGAAACTCAAAGATAGATTAGATAATACAAATTAACTTGGTCCGTAGGCTTCCGCGGGTAGATTCGNAATGTTCCTTGATTGCAAGCGGCCCTTAAAACTCTTCCGATTCTGAAATTTGGCTCATTATGCAATCCTGGTGAGAATCCCTGGCTTAGATGGTCTCCTCTTCCTGTTGGAGCTCTTCCTGTATCTTCTTTATCTAGTACTTCGAATCCTGACTTAGTTTCTATCTCCCCTCATTAAATCTTGTAATAAATACTCCCTCAATTATTTCTTTTAGCCGGAGTTCATCAGGTTTCTTCATCTCCAAGCAAAAAACAAGTTTGAAGGGTGTCATCTTTATGGCATGCTGATAGGTGCTGTTTATAGCCATCTGTACCTTATCAACATGTTTAACATGTTTGTACGACTGTATAAGAAACTCCGGACTGCAATTAGTCAACACGGGTATTATGATCTCATAAGTCTCTCAACCTGTCAGTTACCTCTAGGTACTCCAATTATTCTTATATGCTAGATCTGATTGCTCTCATAATAATTATAATCACCAGTAAATGGCACAAGAGTGTCTATAAAGTCTTTAAAAGATGGCATAACTTGACTTACCTACTGCAATACTGTTTGTACTTTTCTACCACACAACTTATTCTCAACAAACAATCAACAACTATTCAATATTAATATATACATACATGCTTTTTCACCAATTCCTCATCTATGCCTCTGTCTTCTTCATTCCCCACAATATTTCTGTCCTAAAACCCACATATATATTTACAGTCAGACCTCCTTATAACACACTTCTATACAACAAAAATCTCTACATAACAAATATATTTTTTTTAAGTCTCACAAATTCCTTTATGTAAAAGTGTTTCTAAATAATTTTTTTACAATGAACAAAATTCATAGAAATAAGTAAAAAGATCCGAATAAAAATTTTTAGAGTAGTAATATTGGCGGTTTTTGGATTCCTAATTTTTCTTAGAACCATTTTTAGGAGTTTCTTGCACAAGCCCTATAATAATTATACGTATTCTACCTCCATTATGTTTAAGTGGAATTAGAATCATCTTTGCACAGTATATAAAAATCTCTTTATCCGAGTTTAAAATTTGATTAGGATATTTATAAAGCTATTAGCTCTTTTCAGTGCAATTTAATCCCCATACAATGTCTAAAAGAAAATCAATTTCAGAAAAAAAATGGATTCCAAGGTTATAAAAAAAAGAGTAAAGAAGTATCCTGAAAATATGAAATCACTCGGAGTTCAGTGTTTACAATTTTTGAAAAACCGGGATTTAATATTTAAACAATACGAAAGAACAATAAAGTGGAGATTTTAAAAAGAGATCTAGAGATTCTAAGTAGATGAATACGTAGATATAGCAGTTCTGTAATGGGTGAAAATAGTATGAGATAAAAATCTTTAATCTTTAACCTGGCACTCAGAACAAATGAAAAAAATTGTTTATATTAGTCCATATAGTTCTGTTTGTATAGTTATATTTAGTGCATATTTTTAAGATTTTTTTTTTTTTTTTTTATGTATAATATTATTTACTAGTACTTAGTCTTCATCAAATTAAATCTTGCAATCTATTCTAACCTCACTTACCGGTCACTAGTTGGTTGCTTACAATTTTTTTTTCAAATTTTAGCACCAATATTTTTTGAAAATTATTTCTCATACAAACAATTTTGTAAAAGTTATGATTCATTTTCATCGGAATTACAAAATCTGATAGGTAGTCAGGATGTTTGTTAAACATCTTAAATAGATAAAAGGGTGTAAAAAAGTAAGACAGACAGAAGAATATAATTTAAGAGGTAAATTTAATATTATGGAAATTATAATTACCTGATAATGATAACTTGAACTAAAACCCCAACAACTGTAAAGGCGAAGATAAACCAAAGTAAAACTGTATTAGAAACTTTTTTCAATCCTTTAATTCCATAGTAACTATCATTATTTGATTTTTCACCATTTTTAACATTATGCCACATAAAAGGATCGTTGAAGTCACTAGAACAAAAAGTTAAATTAATCAAATAAAATAAAAAATCTTATGGATCAATAAATACATAATTTGACATCCTCCACATATAATATGTTCAAGGTATGTTTTCTAAAAATGTTTCATTAAAGCAATACAACACCAAAAAGTACAAAAATAAATAAATAAATAAAAAATAAAAAAATTGATGAGACAGTTTTTAGAGTTTGACTTACTGCGGTGGCTTTCTAAATTCTTCTTCATAAGTTCCAGAAGTCTTAGATGATGTAGTGTAAGGAGGATTCAGTATCCTTTTAGCACTGAGGGACATGTCATATGCATGTCTTGAAGAAGGCTTACTCAGTGTTCTATATGCTTCATTAATTTTAACAAATCGAACATGCATCGATGGATCACTTTGATTCTTATCAGGGTGGTTCTAAAGAAAATGTAAACATATTATAAAGTATTATTACCAATATATAACACCAATAATAAAAAACATGTATGACAAATAAAAATATTAAATTAATAACTGAAAATCATACAAGTTACTAAACAAATAATTATAAAAAAAAGAGATAAACCTCTTTTGAGAGAGTTATGAATGCTTCCCGAACTTCCTTCGAAGTGCATGAGCGAGGCAGTTTCAGAACATCATAATGAGTTTCATTCCTTAAAAAAATGTAAAGTATAAATTGACAAGTAAAGATATCAAAGAAAGCAGGGTATAAAATATTTGATTGAAAAATTAACACTTTAATCCTGTTTTAAGGTAGGTACAAGTGGGACCTTGTGTATTTTTATAAAAGTTTTATTAAAAATTTCAACAAAAAATATTAATCTCCTTCAAAGTACTATCTATTTGAGCTAATACACTTATCCAATCTTTTATTCTATTATTATTCCTTTTATTTTCATTGTTCAAAGCATTTTTTAAATTTTCCTGATCCAACATCTTTCATAGCCAATATTGTTTAATTGTTTCACCTCTTGTCCGCAAAACGTTTTCCTTTCTGGCACCTTTTGTCATGGGGAACAAATATAGCCAAATCAAGCAAATATGGTAGGTGAGGCAAAGGGGTGACACCGTTCCTTTGTCAAAAATGTGATGAAAGAACCAATTTGGCATCCACTCTTTTAATTTTCAAATCTTGAGATAAAATTCACTGAATCAAACATCAAACTCCACATCAACTAGGATTTCCCTTCTAGTTCATCAATAGTCCTTTGTCAATCTTCATAAATGAATTCTATACTAATATCACAATTAGTGTTTGTTCTGACAGCATGGCAAAATCGAAGGAGTGCCAATTTTGACAACTTTAAGGTAATGAGTCAAACTTGGAGCTCTAATCTGTCAGAGTAAATACTAACCTTCAGCAAGTTTCAGACCCCCACCCAAAAAAGTCAGCCTAATAAAGTACTAATACCTACATTGTGGCCAAGTCTGCTCTTTCTTTAGTAACCTCACTTTACTCCCACTTTCATGAGGAAGACTACTTTCTTATTTTTATTGCTTAACGCTTGGCCTGTTTCTGAATAATGATAGCATGACTATTTTGGGATGGGGTCAGGAACTTTTTTCTTTTCTTCTAAGCTTTTTCCTTCTTATTATCCCACGTAACTCCTATAGACACATGGTACTGATGTTTTATGCCTCATTCAGAAACTGGCCAGTGTTAAGCAATACAAATAAAAAAGTAGTATTGCTCATAAAAGTAGAAATGAAGCGAGGTCATGGAATAAAAGAAAGAGCAGACTTAGCCACAATGTAGATATCACTACTTTAATAGTCAAACTTTTTTGGGTGGGTGTCAGGAACTAGGCCCTATTTTGTGGTTAGGGTTTTGCTGAGGATATCATTCCTTTTTTGCTGGCTTCAGCATTGTTTGAGTCAATTTAATTTTTTACGAGGCACTGACGGGAGCAAGGCCACTGTATTTCCCCCAAATATAATTAAACCGACAAAGTATAACCCGAGTATAGAGTATTTTCCATGGGTGATATTTCACAGCTCTTCAACTGCAATTTTAACAAACTTTCAGGGCAATTTTTTGTTTGAACTTTTGGCAGTGTTTTTGATATTGCTAACTCCAAATCTGAAGCCCAAATTACCCCTATAAGTACAGTTTCCATAACATTTTGCACATTCCCATTTTTTTTAGTTTTTGCCCACTCCATCCCCCTCCCCCCAATGTTTCAGGTACCCCCCTCTTTATAACTGTGTAATACTGTAAAATAATGTCAGTCGAAATCAGAAATAAGTCATAAAATAATTCTTATATAACCAAAAAAATTAATAAAAATACAAAGACTCAATGAGAGAAAAACTCTATTTTTATGTTTGCCAGTTTTCTTAAAGGTAAGGTCAACAGAACTTAAGAGAACAGAACTTTCAGTAAAAAACTGTGTGTATAGGAGAAATTTGAACTTAGATTTGGGTTTGCATTCTGGTGCTTTTTCTGCAGATTGAGTTATTATTATTCTACAAATCGGTACAAAAGTAATTTATCAATTATTTAAAAAAAATATATTATATGAAACAGCCGAAGAATACAAATTGATGCTTTTCAAATGATAAGCAACATAATAACAAACTTTTAAAAAAGTAGTCACGTGACACAGCACACGGGAAAAAGTTAATGCTCATTTAATAAAATGATAATTTTAAAGAGCAATAGTGAGAGATTTGAACCATCCAATCAGAAATAAAATTGGTTAATAATTGTAGGTGCAAAGAGAGAACAAAGGTAATAATAAGAAATAGTAATCAAATCTGGCTCTTACAAAGGTACAACCGACGAAGATACGAAAGAAGCCATAGAATCAAACTTTTAGATATTTCAAAATCTGTAGCTGTTTGTGCAATCAGTTTTTCGATATGACTGAATTCATAAAAAAACAAAACTTAAACATTGAATATTTTTAATTTTTATGAATTTTTCCTGTTACTTTCACGGCTATAGCTACTGAAATTTGGCTACAAGTGTGCCAAATTTCAAGTTTCTAGCTGTTCTGGAATTCACTTATAAATTTTGATTTTGAGTGAGTGAGTCAGTAACAAAAATGTCGAACTTTGAAACTCTCCTCTGTCGAAAAGGCTGAATATTAAGAGGCTCAATTTTTTATGGATTTCTAAGCTACTAAAGCTTAATCTATGTTTCAAATTTCAACAGCCCACCTTAGATGAAGCAGAGATATGAGGTTGAGAAAAACAGGGTGAATTGATTTAAGTAAAGATACACTGCATGCTTATATGAAATTGGCTTTATACACTGCCGTGCACTTAGATTGTAATATTAGCATATGTTCATTGATATATATGAGGCGTTCCGAATACGAAGGGCGAACTCAATATTCGGTGATTTTGAGAAAAACATAAATTAATAGATTTAAATTTTTGGTCTTCAGGGGTATAATAAAAAACCAACTACGATTCTTTTGCAATATTTCGTCCTTATTCTTTAGGACATTTTCAAGCCATTTATACTTGTTTCCATAGTGCAAGAATCAAATTATTTGTCAAATACTAAGTCAATTAAAAAGTGATTTTTCCAAAATCCCACTTCTTAATTCCGTTAGAAATTCCATAAAGTCAATTGAATTAAAATTCATTTCTCTTACACACAGGTTACAATAAGTCATGAGCAAAGATTAAACAGTGACTCTCTTTCAGTGACCCCTGAAGACCAAAAATTGAAATCTCTTAAATTGAAAATTAAAGGGGACCGCATAAAAAAATGGACATAAATTAATGTTTTAAAGCAATGGGCGAACTCAAAAAAAAACTTGATAAGATTTAGGGATGAGAGAAGTGAGGACTTACAGGAGCGTGGAGTTTGCTCTTCGTATCCGCCCTAGAGCCGATTCAAACCTCTCCTTCAAGTTTAAACAGTAATTTTTAGAGGAATTAAAGACGAACTCAACACAAAAACTTCAGGCTGAATTTTAGGCCCCAGACGATGGCAGGGAAATTAAAACAAATGAAGGTAGTAGAACAATGTAGTAGAAATCTATCGTGTTATGTGTCTGTATAACCGGATCATCTGGACGGCAGTGATGTATTCTAAGCACCAGACCACAATACATTCTGATTGAATGGATTCAAAATGAATACTTGAACCTCAAACCATAACTTTTTAACATCGCAGAATGTTTCAAAGTTTCCATTTTGACACATCCTTAGTAAGACACAAATAATTGTTGGTGGACAAACCGACAAAAATTGTACACGCTAATATCGGAAAGGAGAGCTAAAGTTGATATAAAGCAATCTAAATAAGTTCCAAATAATAATGACAACTAAATATACCTATATATTTATTAATGATATAGTTATTTTTCTTAGGTATCATTTGAATTGGTTTAACAAAATTAATTAATTTATTAACACTAACGCCACTATTGTAAGAGTGTAACTGACCTGATCGAGATGAGCAAAGGAAAATAATTTAAACATAGTTGTTTCCCCGGGCTCAAACGAGAAGCAAAACCAGATAGATAAATGGTCATATCCTGACTTCTACATAATAAATTCAATAATTTGAACTGACATGAGGAGCGAAAGGTCAGTTAATCAACACTTGTCAAGAATAATTTGAAAATCAACCGAAATTCATATTGAATGAAATATAAGAATGTTAACAGTTAATTTTTTTCTTTTTAAGTCAAGTATGACCATGACCGTATTCGTATTCGTGATGAAAACTCTCCGTTCAATGTTGATTATAGATGACAGGTGTGTTCGAATTCTTAAAACGATGGTGGATTTTAATACACGGCATCTACACGATTTTGTTTTAGATTTTTTTTTCTTTTTTGTATTGATTAATTAAATTTATATAATGCAACAAAGTTTTTTCCAGTAAAAAAATATTTGAAAGAAAAAAATGTACATATAAATATTATAATGTCAGTATNTGGATTTTAATACACGGCATCTACACGATTTTGTTTTAGATTTTTTTTTCTTTTTTGTATTGATTAATTAAATTTATATAATGCAACAAAGTTTTTTCCTGTAAAAAAATATTTGAAAGAAAAAAATGTACATATAAGTATTATAATGTCAGTATTGTAATAGGGCCGCACTCCCCCCCCCCCCCAAATCATAAAGTGAGCTGATCTTTCCCTTTTTAAATTCATTAGTAAATTTATTCACTCTTATCTTTGATTACTAACATTATAATGTTATATTATGTTGTATTTCTTAAAAAATAGTTCTATTAAAATAATTTTCCTATTTATTAAATACCCTGTATTCTTATCAGCTCACGGAGATCTTAAAAGAGGTCCAAGGTCCAAATCAAACCTTAATTTTAATTGATTCTTTAAAAATCACCACTATATTGTACCTTGGCTATAAGTTATGTTTTTATGATGATGAAATTAAATATTTAAAGGTAAATACATATGAAGCAATTAAGACTAGGGAGTGTATATTTTATTGTAACGGTATCACTAATTTGCCACAATTTTATTGTCGCTTTATTTTATCGCATTGTAAAATAAAAATATAAAGTAATATTTTTACTAACTCTTTACTAAAATTTGAGCATTTGTACCAATAACATAGGTGACAAAGAACGAGTTTTTAGGGAGGGGGCCCCCTGATTGTGAGGGGGTGGGGGGTACTCATTATAATATGGCGCAAGTTGTTATGTTTTCCCGTGTCGGACGCTACCTCCTCAACCGCCCCTGTTCATAACTAAATCTCAAAAATTAAAATTATTTTTTTTTGGATATCAAACTGAACTTAAAACATTATTGGGTCCAGTGGCGTAACTTTCTTTAGTCGGGCCCCCAGCGACTATTTTTTTGGCCCCACCACTCCACATCAACTAGGATTTCCCCTCTAGTTCATCAATAGTCCTTTGTCAATCTTCATAAATGAATTCCTGATTATTTTTTTTTGATACTTGCATTGGGTTAAAGAAGTTGAAGGATGACTGGAGGCAGGTTAGTCTTTGATTAACATTTCACCTTACTTTACAGGCTAAACTACACGCAGACTCAATTTTGACACATAACAATCTGTAAGCTATTTTTAGCTACAGTCTCTGTGGCACTTTTTCAGTCGGGAATCAAAACTAACAAAAAATCAGTAACAAAAATGTCAAACTTTGAAACTAAGGCTGAATATTAAGAGGCTCAATTTTTACGGATTTCTAAGCTACTAAAGCTTAATCTATGTTTCAAATTTTAACAGCCCACCTTAGAGGAAGCAGAGATATGAGGTTGAGAAAAACAGGGTGAATTGATTTAAGTAAAGATGCACTGCATGCTTACAGGAACTTGGCTTTATACACTGTCGTGCACTCAGATTGTAATATTAGTACATGTTCCTTGATATAATGTGTAGTAGAGATCTATCGTGTTATGTGTCTGTAGAACAGGATTACCTGGACGGCAATGAATGACCTGGACTGATCGAACCACATTCAAAATAGATACTTGAACCTCAAACCGTAACTTTTTAACATCCCAGAATGTTTTAAAGTTTCCACTTTGACACATCCTTAGTAAAACACAAATAATTGTTGGTGGACAAACCGACAAAAATTGTACACACTAATGTCGGAAAGGAGAGCTAAGGTTGACATAAAGCAATCTAAATAAGTTCCAAATAATAATGACAACTAAATATACCTATATATTTACTAATGGTATAGGTATTTTGTTATTTTTCTTAGGTATCATTTGAATTAGTTTAACAAAATTAATTAAAATATAACAAATTAATTTATTAACACTAACGCCACTATTGTAAGAGTGTAACTGACCTGATCGAGATGAGCAAAGGAAAATAATTTAAACATAGTTGTTTCCCCGGGCTCAAACGAGAAGCAAAACCAGATAGATAAATGGTCATATCCTGACTTCTACATAATAAATTCAATAATTTGAACTGANTGCGCGTCAAAACGATCTTTATTACTGGAGTTTCACGCTTTTATCTCTTTTGGTTCAAAAGTTATTGGAACCGTACAGAGTGACAGACACAGGAACGAAACTATAAGGGTTTCTTTTTTTTTTGGTTTTACCAACGAAACCCTAAAAAGAGAAAAAAATAATTAAAATTATTGCTACTTTTGATCCGATGTGAATGTGCTGCCAAGAACTTGATTGTAAAATAATTTGTCTGCATTTAGTACTTTTGGGTACAAATGGTACCTACCTAATGTATGTTTTAAGTGGGAAAAAATTTTATTTGTTATGTTCAATACATTTTTTCATGGAAAAGTATATGATTTCGAAATTTAAATTAAAATAATTTAATTTCATACCCTGGGGTACAAAAGTCGAAATAGAATACATCATTCATGATGCATTTCCTTCATAAAGAGTACAGTAATTGTTGTTATGTACACATTTATCATATTTTCATATAAGAGTAAATGGAAAAGCAGCGTAAAAATTATTTTTAATAATAATTTCCTTATTTTACTTAAATCTAATATACCTTATTTTAAAAAATTATTATTTATAAGGTTAGATTTTTCATTAAAATATTCAATATTTCTGTCTTAGATAGCTTTGAAGTTTTCATTAGGCCTAATTTCCTATTTTTATTTGACATGGGTACAGTTGTAGTTCTTAATAATTTACATCGAATGTATGATTGGTTTCTATTACATGGTTAGCAAAACTGGATATGTGTTTGATGTCTGTCTCAATATTTTATGCCATGATTTATAGTGCTCAGAAATGTGTTAGCTCTTGTTTTCTGACTGATTATTATCATACAATCAGGGAGCAAAGTAAGTAAGTTCCCTAATCCTTCTACAGCCCTAGTCTACCCCCACTTTGTACTATTATTTTAAGTCATTAAAGTGAGTAAAATTATATGTAGTTAGTATAATCTTTACTCTAACTACGCTTGCATAAAATGTTGAAACAAACTTGTGGTGATAATATTACTGTGCTACTTTCTATTAACCAATCAATTTATCATTTAATTAAGGTTTTCTTGTTCTTTATTACCATAATAGTTATTTATGCACCAAGGGAATAATGTGAGACATTATTTCCCGCGTGACAGAGTTGATTCCTGAGGCAAAGCTGAAGGAATCAAGGCAACTAAATCCCGAGGCGAAGCCGAGGGTCTTAGGTATCTTAATTCCCGAGGCGAAGCCGAGGAATTAATACCAATTAGCTCCCGAGGCGAAGCCGAGGGAGATAATTATAACAAGGGAATAATAATGCATTATTCTCGAGGTACATACAAAATTTTATCTCCAGAAAAAACGCTTTCTAAGATTCGTTTAACAAAGAAAACATTTGTATTTCTTTATTAAACGTATTATTATAGTAAATAAATTATTTAAATGATTTAAAACAATTAATAATCACTTTTAAAGTAATAAAAAACATTAAGTTCAACGGAAGTTAAACAAAAGTAAACAAATCATGGTAGAATGACTCGCAATACAGCTGGGAGTTCAGAAGCAGTGCTGCCAACCTGATTTCAACCAATTCTCTATATTTACCATTCATTCTCTACTATTTACAAAATAATTAGGTTGGCGAACGTGGATTATTTGCCCGTTTTCACATTATTTCCCTGTTTTTACATTATTTCCCCGTTTTTGAGAACAGGGATGAAAAGACCAACATTATTACCTATAAACTAGCCCTGAAAAGTTACTTTTCGTCCCTGCTGGAGATAAACACATATTCATTCAATTTCTACACATAAGGTTATTTTAATATGCTCTACCTAAATTATGGGATAAAATCAGAATGACTTCTACAACTAAAGCCAGACTTCTGAGAGTTAAAGGAACATAAATAAAATCAAGCAATACATATTTATTTCTATTCAAATCAAACATATACAAACTTACATAGATAATAATTTCCAAAAAAATAAACAAGTAAAATAAAATTAATTTGGAATATAAAAATATTTTAAAACAATTCCTAAGCATTAAATAGTTTGTTTATTTTATAAACTTATTAACTACATTAAAATTCTAAATCCCTTTCATAAAAAAATCCATATTTTTTTTAGAACTATTATTATATACAAAAAACTGATATAACTATATACAAAAAATTAATACTAACTATACATACAAACAAAATAAATGTAAATAATAGGTTTGTTCCAACCACACTTCAAACTGGTTTGGAACGACGCATGCGCAACGGACCACAATTGACCGTTTTTCGCTAGTGCGCATGCGTAGTACAATTGGAAACTAGTTTGGGACTAGTTTGAAGTGTTGTTGGAACAAGCCTAATAATTGTTAAAAGTTAATTGTCTGTGTTGTTTTGACATTTTTGAGAAGCTTGAGGTTATTGATTTTCTTGATCATCTTTAATACGTTGGAACACAATAAAAAAAAATATCTTAAAATGATCAATACAAATTTGTATGTTTTATTTTATTGTTATTTGTAAATAAAAAAATTATAACCAATGTGGAAGTAAGCAAATTAAATAATAGGTTAAAGAGGTTTGGTTTGGAATAAAAGTCTATGCAAACTACACCCTAATTAGGTACTGAATTAAAGGGAACATTTAAATAATTCTATATTAATCTAGCTTTCGTACCCCAAGGATGAGAAATAAGCCTAATTTTGCTGGGTATATATTGAATGCAAAATGCTAGTCATTACTACCTTTAGAGATGGAGCTTTCAACCAAATTGTTCCAATGTTTAATAAAATTAACATGTCACTAAGTTAAAGTTTAAGTAGTCATAAAGTTATAAAAAAAAAAAAAATCAATTGAACTAAATAGTTGAATCAGTGAAGTAAAAATGCCATGTTATTTATTTATTTTATTTTTTTTTGTTAGTTATACCTACATAATATTAATACACTTTATTAGCCATAAAATATATTTCCTTAGTAATAACCAATATGTTTTTATAATATTATTTTATTGTTAATAAAGGGTATATTTATAATAAAGGGGATTCTTTTCTAGTACCCTAAAAGAAAAACAAGTTGCACAATACTAATAAGTAATTGCAAAAACAAAAATTGTTTTAAATTATAGATCAATTTTTCTCATTTTCATTTGAAGCATGAATCGTTTGTTTGCTCTAACTCCTTTGATTATGCCTCGTTCCTTCTCACGCATTGCCTCACTGAAAAATATATATTAATCAGCCTTACACAAATATCAACTATATATTCAAACAATACAATTAAATTAAATGTTTAATTATTGTAAGAGTTATTAAAACACATGTTAGGTCTTGTAGAAGAGGTGTAACACTAAAAAGAAATATCAAAAAGATATCATTTTAACTGCAGTCAGATTCATAGTAACTTACACAGAGTGTAGAGTTACCTTGAAAATGATCACTGCAAATGACATAGCCTCTTTTGAAAGACAGGAATACTTAAAACTCTGGCCAAAATGGATTTTACTAGAAAACAATTTGAGTACATTTAATTTGTTCAGTTATTATTAGAAAACTTACATGTTAGTAACGTGGGTTTTTTTAGCAAATGCATTTATTTTTTCCTTATCCTCTAAACGAATAATAGTTGACCTGACTGGAATCAAAGATTTTACAGGCTGTCTTCCTATGATACAAAAAAAAACAACATAAGTATATAACCTAATAATTTTACATAAAACATAAAATTACTAATAATCATTATATTATATGTACATATTCATAAATAGACACAATAACACTGTATAAATAATTTTTAAAATATTGATAATAACAAAAATATTTATATTTTAACTAGAATAATATGAAGAACATACCTGTACTGTTCCTTAGTTTTTTCACCACATTTTCTTTAACACTTAAACCAGTAAATGTCTGAAAATAATAATATAAAATAATTTAGTTTTTGTAATTTACACAGGGTTCTTTGCTTTACTAAAGAGTTAAATTCTATGTAGTTTAGAATACAAAACAAAATTATTTAGAATCAACAAAAAAAGTGCTAGGTAATTAATTCTAAAAATAAGTCGACATATTTTGAAAATAACTACATATTTCAAAATTGAAGCATCATTAACAGAAAGAACCTAAGATGAAGAAAAAAGAAAATAGCTGGGTCAAAATTAAACAAAAAAAAAAAAAAATAAAAAATTAAAAAAAAAAAAAAAAAAAAAAGCAAACCTTATTCAGAGGGGAAATAAGTTTTCTTTGAACATTTTTTCTCTCTGAGTATGCAACAAGCGATTCCATTTTCTCAAAATTTTTTTGGTGAATTTTGGCAAAATTTGGCATCTTCTTGGCAGAAAATTGACCTAAAAAAGAAATAATTTATTAATCAGTAAAAAGTTATTAACATACATACTTGCACCAATAAAAGTGGGTTTATTTTAAATCAGTCAATCATTAATTTATTAACATGTCAAAGTTTATTTTTAAACATCAGACTTCATTTTCTTTAATTATAATACATTCTAGGTTGAATAATATTTTATGAATACCTGGAGTTTTCTTGACCGATAGTGGTGAAGAAATAGACCTCTTAGATAAAGGAGTAGTCAGCGATTTCTTGGTAGGATGAGGAGTTAATGTAACCTGCACACATACAAACATATTAATACACCTTAAAAAAAATTGAATTAGCTCTAAAAAATCTATCCATTTATACAAAGAAACATAGGTATTATACCTAACCATTTTAATGCTAGAAGATAATATTATCAAATACTTACATTATTTTTGGGAGTTCTTTTACGGCTATTTCCAGGAGTAATAAAATTTACAGTTTTATTTATTAGGTGAGAAGTCACAGGAGCCTAGAATATTAAACATAAAATAGATATTAGCAAGTTAATAATATAAGCAACACAGCACATATATTACCAAACAGAAAAAGATGATTAAATCATTAATTTGTGAATTACTGAATTTATGCTTTAAATTAACTAATATTTTTAGAGGGTTTGAAGACAATGTTTTTTTAATTGTTGTTTTTTATTTAATATCAGTCCAATATATTTGTCAATAAATTAGTGAAATAAAATATTATATTGTTGTGAGATTTCTTGATATCATAAAATGCAGATTTAAATGAAATTAAAGCTCACCACAATCCCAACTTTCTTGGTTTCCTTAGGACCTGTAAACAAATAAAGAAATAAATAATAATAGTAAATTGAGAATTCTGGATGAAGAAAAGTTATTGCATAATATTAAGAAATTGGAAGTTAAAAACATGATTAATTTAAGTACTGCTCAACTTTCATTATTTGTTGCTATATGCTACAACAAATAAACTTGGTTTTTTAATAAAAATAATTACATTATAGTTTTTTTTTTTTTTTTTTTTTTTTTTTTTTTTTTTTTTTTTTTTTTTCACGCTGTCAAAAATCAATTTCTAACTGTAACACTAGTATAAAAGCGTCTTAATGTTATAAAAAGGTTAAATAATGATTTGGACAACATATTAAAAAACTAAAAGCAATTACCTTTAAAATACGATTTGCTATTCTTCTACTAAAATTATTTTAGAAAAGGAGTAGCTGAGAGATTACAGCTATAAGAATGTTATTTAAAGCCAGCTCTTTTAGCAAAAATACATAAGTTTGTAAAAGCACGAAAATAAATATCAGATAAAGGCTATATTATGTTATTAATAAAGATTTTAGAAAGCTACTCTGGATCAAAAGATCATAAATGTATCCGTAAATCATAGGGACCTGTGAAACACAACTAAGAGTACACTGCAACCATGAAGGTTAAAACAAACCTTATAAAAAAGTAAAATATTCTTGTAACCAATGTTTCACACTTAGAATGGACCCGCATAAGCTTTTTAATTTGTAAATATAACTTACTACTTTCATTAGCACTTGTAGATTTTCCATCTCCATTTTCTTTGAGAAAACTTTCTCCAGTGTCGAACTGTTTTCTTCTATTTTCTTGAGATCTAAGGATACTACCATCCAATTCTACTTCATTGGTCACATTGTCTGGTGATTTAGAATTAGTTATAGTAAAAGTTCCTCTTCTACTAGTAATAGGTACAGGACCCTCTAAAAAAATATTTCAACAAAAAATAGTAGTAAAACTCTTGTCAATTTTGATTCATATAGAGGTTATATATTGTTTCTTCTTATCAAATTTGAATGCTACTTAAATGCTCTAATACGTTTTTCAGATGTAAAATTTATTTAAACTCAGAATGATATTTTTAAACTTGAGTACTGATTTTCATTGAAATAATTCAACAGTGAAAGTATAGATGTTTACACAGACAAATGTATACATATATTTTGTTAACCCCCTTTAACATATTGAATCTTTATTCCATTGCAATATCCAATAAACAGGTCAAATGTATGCTAGCCAGCACAGAGCGAGGGTCCTTAGGCAACACTGAATTGTTTGAGTAGTACCTTATTGATGGTGAAAAAGCTTACTTTGAACTATCCTATGGGTCTGATATTCTCAAAACACATAAAAAAACTTCTAATGAAGCATTTTTTGGACATTGAACCGGAAAACAGCCATATAAATACATCGAAAAGACCATAATTATAAAACGTATTTTGTCAATAAAAAATAAAATAATTTTTTTTCACGAAATTTCCAAAAAGTGGTATCTTTACTTTTGGTCGAAGAATGTTCAAGAATTTTTTCAGATTTTTTGCCCTTCACATAAGCGAGATATGGGGGGGGGGACACTTTTCACACCCACTTTAAACTTGCCTACGCTCACCCTATAAAAGTTATAACCAAAGAATTATATATTTTTGTATTCAGCTCGACGTACCCTTCCATATGATACCCCTCACGGTGTCGAAAAAAAAAAAAATTAAACACAAGATTTTTTACCCTAATTTTTTTGAAAAATATTTTTTTTTAAGTCGCTATATTTTTAACATGTGTGGGTAGGTACAAGACATATACATGCCAAATTTCAAAGTCATCAGACGAAAAGTGTAGCCGTGAGAGCATGCAACGGACGGACGGACGGACAAACAGACACACGTGCGAAAATATAAGGGTCATTGGCTTTTGCCTAAGGACCCTAAAAAGGGCTTTAACGAAAAGCTAGGGATCTAAACATAGATCATTTCATAATTTAATCAACCAGAATCTGTGGTTTTAATGCCAGCAGTAGAATTATTTTTTAAATGACTCTCCCTTTTTATTATAAAATAAATTTCTGATTTAACTCCCCATAAAAAAAATAATCCCAACAAAAACCCTAGTGTAAAAAAATAAGCTAGTCTTACGGAAAAAGTTGTTAGGTCACTTGTTGAGATCATACATTTACCCAAGTCTCCCACGTTCAAGTAAGTTCCTCTAGGTCTAATTTATCGATTACAAGAAATTGATGTTATTTGTCATTTCCCCTTTATTATCTGTCCCTCACAAATCACAAACTCAAAAATTTTCTTTCCCAAATCACACTACACGTTTAAATTTAAAAACATTGTCTGACTTGGCAATTATGCATCACAATAAGGCTAAACAGTTAGTTGTTATTTAATTTATATTTTCCCTATGCTTTATATTAGGATTTTTTTTAATTTTTTTTTTTTTTTTATTTATTTATTTTTTTTCTTTGGGTATTTTAGTTCCGTTCGACTGCTCATTGGGTCATTACAGGACAGGGGTTATCCGACCACTTTACTAATCTACTCGATGAGATCATTGAGTCAGAAAATGTTTTTAAATTTAAACATGTAGAGTGGTTTGGGACAGAAAACGTTTGATTTTGTGATGGATAGAGTATTAGTAAGGGGGAAGAAGTTCAAGAATAATTTGAAGAAGTTCAAATTGAACTAACAGTTATCAGTTGTCAGGTGCATGTGTAAGGGTGAGCGGGTATGTATACAATCTTTGAGCTCAATACTCAATAAAGATCAATATAAAAAAGTAAAAGTAGCGCAAGTTAAAATTTCTTTAATTTTTTAAAATATTTTGCATAGCTGATTTTTCTATTAGCCTTAAGAAGAGCAAAGAACTAGATTTTTTTATTGTTCCTTTATTTGTACATTAAACTCTATCCATCTACAAAATTTCAAGTTTCTAGAATTGACTTGGCATTAAGATGAGCCAGTCACTATATCAGTGGCAAAATAACAAAACTAAAGGCTCATATACCTAATGAGCCAATGTAGATAAGGGTGTGAAATTTTTATTTCTGGTTCAGTTTGAGAATGAACTCTAATTTTAAATTAATTTTACATATATAAGTATCTTTAATGAGATGATAGAGGGGGATAATAAGTGCCTTGAGTTGGTTCCAGTTAAGGATGGTGTGGCTATGCTCGATTTGGCTAGGGCACTGCCATGCTCCCAGATAATAAAATCTATAGTAATTGTTTAGGCTCCGCCTTTCTTGCATGTAATTTTGTTCTCTATTGTATGCTTATAACTTATATCTTATCTAATACTGTACCTTATATTAATCTTATAACTAATAAACATAATCACACTATTTACACCACTAATTCAACACTACAAGCACCACAATATTCAATCCACGGAAACAAGTTGTCCACGGAGCATGAGCATGTTTGTAAACATTGTGTGTCCTGCTCAAAGACGTGATTTCGGGAAGGTAGCATCCAGGTTACGACTCCAAAACCCAGCACGCTCTCCTTCGTTAGTCCACCGGGTGTAACCTCCGCTCACCGCTCTCACCTGGATTCAGCGATCGCTAGCGGTTTTCAATCAAACACGTTCAGTGCTGATTTGGGTAAGATAGGCTGGTGATAACCGACCCAAGCTGGTTACCAACGAGAGATATGCCTGACGTGAGTACTCGTCTTATTTTTTGCCATTAATTTATTTATTTAATCGCCGTTAGCGACCGGCACCCGTCTAATTGTCTACATTAGACGTGCAACATACGATACAGCTGTTCCCTGCATGTCTGAGTGTGTTAATCTACTGTGATAGCACTGTGCAGCCTAGTTACTACCTCGAGGCAGTAGATATTTCGACGTCTCGTCTCCGCCGCTCATCACTCGGACCAGTGTCAACGCACCGAGTATTTAGTTAATGTAGATTAGTAGTGGAGTGACCTGGCCCGTCACTCGCTCATATTATATCTATTACAGTGTTACCATTTTTTCTTAACCATTGTTGCTATGTGTCTGTCGCTAACTAATTTATTTATATGTAGGTCCCCTGTTCCTGGCTGACTGAAGTATTTGTTTTGTATATGTTCAAGTGTCCGTGTTCCAGCCAGTCCAGGTAAGTCCCGATTCATTAGCTCACTAACCCCCGGTAGTTTCCCTTACTAACCTATTGTCTTGTTATTAACATTATATTATTTACTAACCGCTTTGTTATTGTTATTTAGTTAGAGCTTATAGATTTATTGTTACATTGTTATTATTATTGTTTAATTTTACTAATAGTATTTATATTTGCGATTAACAATGCTTGCTGCTTAATTTATTATACATATAATTTTACATTGTTATTTTATTTTTTTATTACATTTTATACGCCTTATTTTCTCCCGGCTTTAGCGTTCTTACAGGGATTCTCTCCTCTGGAGTGTTTGGTTCCCTCTCGGTACCCATATCAGAGTCTATCTCCTATGGGCCGAAACAGTAATTATCGCATTTTAAATTTAATCTATATCAAGTCTAGAAAAGATACATCCGGTATTTTCATAAACAAAATATTAAATCATTGTTTGACTGTTGGACATCTATTTACATCACACACTAATGCACTATTACATGACACATAAATATATATAGATACCTGGTAAGCCTGGTTTTACTTCAAACGTTAATTCACTACTTTCATCTTCACTACTTCTAATTTTCTTATTTTTAGAGTTAGTTTTCTTTCCTTTGCGACCTTTGTTAGATTTGTTTGAAGGTTCAGAGGTCTCCTCCACAGTGTCTGTGTTTTCATCTGTGGAGACTGCTAAGTTTTCTTTCCTGTCTGTATGAACAACATTTTTATATATTATAAAGAATAAACACAAGAAAATATAAATATTTAGAGACTTAAAAATCAAAATTTACAAATATATTTAAAAAATCACAATTAAACATTTTTTTCTATCGGCCATTTTGATTCAGAATGGTGACCATATAAGAATTTGAAACCAAGTCAAAACAACATAATTATAACCACTTCTTTGAATCACTAGAATCAAATAGTGTTTTGTAGGATACTTTCAAAACTAATAATTTCAGGAGTAATAATAAAGAAATTTGAGAAGACACTGACTTGGCCTCAAGATCATCGAATACAAGTGGCCACACCGTATTTTTTATCCAAAAACCTACCATTTTGAAAATTATATTCCAATTTACATTGTTTTTTTAATCGATGTAGCTAAATATTGGTGCATGATTATTACTTTTATATGATAATGAGAATAGAGAGCGATCATGTCGTAATACAGAATATTGTTTCTAGGGTAGAGTTGTGTACTTATTGATTAATGAATTTTATCGATGATATATCCATAATAAATTATAATTTACTTTAAATTCATAAGCTAAATAAAATGCTTTACACCGCATATCCTCCAAGCCACCTTCGAGTGAAGGAGCCCCTTAGTTAAATAAAACATATTTTTAAAAAGTTTTATAGGATGAATATCACAAATTTATGAAGTTAAAACCAATTTTATAAAGTATTATGTGTTATCACTTGAAAATAAAATTATCTACTTCATGCTTTTGATATATATTTATATTTTTTTTAAAAAATCTTAAAATATCATGCTGGAAAAGAGATTTAGTTTCATACCCTGTATGTCTTGATTTGCTTTAACTGTTTCATCACTGATTTCATCTTCACTGATTAGAACATCTTTAGATCTAGTGCTCTTTCCTTTGCGGCCTCTCTTTTTAGGTAACTCTGAAATCTCCTCGTCAGAGATTGTGCCTTTTTTTGGAATAACAAAAGTTCCTCTCCTGCTTGCAATTTCTAAAAAAGCAGGTGATTTTTTTTTTTTTTACACAAAATAAAAAATGGCGATGATGAAGAAAAGGGAGAAAGTACATACTGCCCATAATATGTTTGAAAACAAAGGCGCGAGACCATATAAAAACCCAAAATTAAATTTCAGAATTATGGACTACATCACAATTGGCTGGAATCAAATTAAAGTTACAGATCCCTTCCCAATGATAAAACAACTCACTGATGTACTGTAGTCAACATTTATTTTTTAAGTGACATTAGAATTTAACTAACCTTGTCACCCCGACAAGTTGTTAAGAGAGAACAGTTTGTTAAACTACTCTGAAACATGAAGGAAAAAAATAGGTGCTAAGTACTTATTTCATTCTTAATTTGTTGCAAATGTGAAGTAAAATGCTTAAGTTTTACAATAAAAAAATCTTTTCAGGTTTAATTATAATTAATACTGGTTATAAAATATTACTTATGTTCTTCTTGTATATTGTACAACCTATTCTTCTTATAACAGTAGATATTATTATTATTTTTTTTTTTTTTTTTTTAGTTCCATTAACAGCTTAGGTCATTAATAGCCGTATAATTATTTGGAATGTTGATTTCAGTACTCTTAATAATTTTGATATATTTATATCTTTTTAAAAATCTTAAAATATCACGAACATGCGAAAAAGAGTTTTAGTTTGATACCCTGTAAGTCTTGATTTGCTTCAACTGTTTCATCACTGATTTCATCTTCACTGATTAGAACATCTTTAGATCTAGTGCCCTTTCCTTTGCGGCCTCTCTTTTTAGGTAACTCTGAAATCTCCTCATCAGAGACTGTGCCTTTTTTTGGAATAACAAAAGTCCCTCTCCTGCTTGCAACTTCTAAATTTAAGACACGACAAACAAAATACAACAACATTCCACAATATGTAATCCTTAGTAATAAACTTATTTTAGTAGGTACTATAGATTGCCCATTGGCATATACAGGATTACCTCCTCATATTCCTCGACTTACGTATTTTTCGACTTATGTTAAAATAAAATAAATAACCTGTTAAGTTTGGATTTTCTTCAACACTTGTTTCCGCAGTAATATGATCTTCACTAATATTTGTTTGAACATCCTTTGATCTTGTTCTCTTTCCTTTGCCACTTTTAATAGATTCTTTAGGAGACTGTGATTTCTCTTCAGCAGTATTTTTGCTCTTTTTTGAAACCTCGGAAGTTCCTCTTTTGTTGATATCATCTGAAACAAAAAAAAGAACTTAAATTAAATAAATTACTATTAAATAAATAATATAACAGTGAAAGAACAATTTAAATTAAATATAATATGAGGGAAAAGAATTATCGGAGGAAATTGAGGTAGAAATGACTCTGGCCTCCTACAGTGCCTTTTAATGTATCACTCTCTTCTAAAAGGGACAATAGATAAGGTACCTAGTAAGTCCAGATTTGTTTTAGCATTCTTCTCATCAGCAATATCATCTTCACTATTCCTAATTTGAATATCTTTGGATTTAGTCTTCTTTCCTTTGCGGCTTTTATTTGATTTTTTAGGCAACTCTGAGAACTCTTCAACAACATCTGTGTCCTTTATTTTGGAGACTACAAAAGTTCCTCTCCTGTTGGCAGTTTCTAAAACAAAATTAATAAAAAACTATAAACTATTTAAGGTGAAAATGAAACAAAAATTATTAGATTAATTTCTTTTTAGAAATTGGCCTTTTTAGGGTTTGATTTCTTTTTATATATTATATATTAAATATAATAATAAATAACACCACTTCCTCTGTTTAAAAACTGCTATATTTCGCCANTTTTTTTACCCCCTTTATTTTTTTATTATTAAATTTTGTTAAGTCACACGTTTCGTGAGAACAGCAAGTTCTCACAAGGCATAGATTTATAATTGGGTTCAAGCATATAAATAGTTAAAAAAAAACTCCTATAAAAAAGATGATACCTTGTAAGTCTTGATTTACTTCAACTGTTTCATCTTCACTGATTAGAACATCTTTAGAGCTAGTTCTCTTTCCTTTGCGGCCTCTCTTCTTAGGTAACTCTGAGATCTCCTTATCAGAGATTGCACCTTTTTTGGGGATTACAAAAGTTCCTCTCCTGCTTGCAATTTCTAAAAAAAAACAAAAAAAAAAAAACAGATGATTCTTTAAATTATATCTAGTAATTATGATTTACCCTCAATTCTTATTTTAGTTTCCAAAGAAAATCTTTAAAAGGTCTGTTGGGTAGTTGTAAAATTAAAAACTTTTAAGTTTCCATTAATTTATTTAAAGCGATATTTCAACCCTCCTTGGGTCATTTTCAAGCTTTTCTTAATCACGAGCAATTCTCAAAAATCTATTTTCCTTTACAATTTCAAACTCCTAATCAAAATCTTCTAATGTGCCTACACATCATTGTCATTACTTAAAAACCATACTTTAAAATACAAAAACTATTTAAAAATCTTTTTTTCTTCAAAGAGAAAAAGAGTCAGAGTTAATTAAAAAATGTTTATAAAGGTATACTGATAAGAATGATAAGGGGATTCAAAGGTTAAAACTAGGATAAGTTAGGCCTATTAACAACTATTATTAGATTAAGGAATATATGTCGATGGCTCTGCGCAAGAAGGGCCAATCTGCATTTTCACTATGATCTTTAAAACTTGATCGTTTGAAACTAAATTTATT
>KZ654014.1:2376-22780 GCA_001010745.2 Gerris buenoi
AACGATTTTAACAAAACTTCATATACATCGTCTAAAGATCAATTGAAACAGGCATGAAAAATTTCAACTTGATACAAGCAGTAGTCTTTGCGTAATGATGAGATACATTTATAATAATTGTTTAAAAGCTACCGGCAGGTGGTTAAGGTTCGAAAGGCGTGTAGTGTATAGGTTTATCTAGGAAGGCAAGCTTTGTACCGAGTACCCCCACTCTACTATCCCACACTACCCTCTTCCACTTAACTTCAACTATGGCATTCGTCATGAATTAATTTTAATATTCAGTATTTCATTGCAATTCGCTCGCTTCAATGATAGAGCCACGCGATGCCTAGTATAATTGTTATTGTTATAAATAATGTTAGTGAAAATAAATAGTTCCGAATTTATTTACTATACATAAATGACAACCTTGGGCCACCGAGGCTGTTATTGAAGCGAGCGTAAGCGAGATTCTTACATTTAACGAAATATGCATCTTGTCTGTCTGTCTGTCTGTCTGTCTGAAACGTGCGACGATAACTTGAGTAAAAGTTGACCGCGTGAGTTGAAATTTGGTATACATGTTCCTTTTACTAATGCTCAGGACGAGTTCGTTGGACAGCGTGATCCGTCCTAGCGTTCGCGCGCAATGCTCGCGTAAACGTGAGCTTGAAATTTAAAATTGGAATTTCAGGACGGGAAAAAATTCTATCATCACCTATTCGATGAGACGAACATTTCTTTCAAATAACATTTTTTAGTTAAACCAACAACGACACCGCTAGGAGTTAATAAAGATCGCTAAAACTATTAAAGCGGACCTAAACGTTTAAAATAGAGAAAACAACCTTTTTACCGATATCTTACGTCCTAACGCAACGATTTTAACAAAACTTTATATACATCGTTTAAAGATCAATTGAAACAAGCATGTAAAATTTCAACTTGATACAAGCAGTAGTACTTGAGTTATGAAGTGATACATTTTATAATAATTGAAAAGGCGATGCGTGGTTAGAGGAATAGTTAGAATGCAGGGTGGTTCCCTTACTACCAGTCGCTGTACTACTACTATACGCGTTATCTATTAACTCATCATGATTCATGATTATCTATTTTTTCAATATTCAATACGTATTTACTACTATACGCTCGCTTCAATGATAGAGCCACGCGATGCCTAGTTTATTTTGATTGTTTATTTACATTGTAGTATAAATGTCAAAAGATCATAAGTAGTTTACAATTTTAACCAACATCTTCCCGAGGAGCGCTAGTGCTCTTACACCTCTAGAATACTGGAGTTGGATACCCCTGGAAGCGCACCAAATAAAACTCTGATTTTGACAGTAGGAGGAGTCCGCGTGACGTCACCAGAGGGCAAACCTGTCAAAACATGTTGGTCTCAGGGTTGTATAAGGCAGATAAAGGGAATGCCGGGTCTAGGTATATACATGGTCTAAGCTTTTAATAAAAACTGACAAATTTGAAACCCGTCAAAATAAAGATTGCAAAAATATGGGATACGTCAAAAAAATAGTTATTTATGTAACTAGGCAGAAAAATGGAATTTTTCTGGCGAATGATTAAGTTAGCCACCGAGCCGAAGGAGAGGTCAGGCTATGGAAATTAACATTAAATACATTAATTAAACATTAATTAAAATTTTTCCTATGTTATTATTTATAATTTTACTTCATTCTATTTTATAAATATAATCTTTTATATGTATTTATATACCTTCTTTTTATAAATTTGTATTATTTTTAAGATAAATTGTTCAAATAATTTAGGTTAAAGATTGAATAAAACAATAGGTTGTTTGTTGAGCGGGGGGATTGTAGTGTACGTGGTTGTTGAAGCGTGGAATGTGGGCGTGGCTTTGTCTGGAAGAATAATTAGCAAAACACGATTTTGCCGCCTAGGCAGCAAAATCGCACTTTGCTGCGTATTGCAAAGTTTTCTTGACACCTCAGAGAAATTACATTTTCATGCCTAAAAACAGTTCAATAATGCGTAATTTTGCTGCCGCTAGTAGGAAAATAAAATAACTTGCGGATTTTTTCCGAACTAACTTTCCATACAGCCAATTTGCTGAAAACAAATAAATTAAATTCTGCTGAAAAAAGACTAAAAGTATTAGAATCATGCATTGTCAGTGTTCTGAGCTGTTCTGAAAGTTTCAAATGTCTAGCTACTCGGGATGTTAGTTAAAATTTGATTGCAAGATTTGTACCGGACAAACAAACAAACAAGAAACCAAGTTAATAAAAACGTAGTAATAAATATGCTTGCTTTTATTTTAAATGCCTACCTTTCCAAAAGTAACATAGTTAGGAGCGCAACTGGTATATTGTTAATTTTTTTATGCGCGCAATTGGTATTTTGTTAAATTTTGTTATGCGAGCAACTCCTATATTGGATTATGTGATAGCGCGCAACTGGTCGACAGCCGGAATGAAGCCTGTACTTAGATATTTTATATCTTTCTTGGAAAAATACAATTTTAATTTTACTGTCTTTCCTAACGTCAAAGGGCGGTAGAGCCTTAAAGAGTACGTTTGTAGTTGATTAGGAATAGGACTGTTTTCTACCTACCCGGCCTACTGATTTAAAATATTATAATATATATGTCTTCCCTACTCAATGCTCGTATCAGGTAGAAATTTTACATGCCTGTTTAAATGGTACTTTAGAGTTAGACGACGTGCAAGAAGTTTTATAAAAACCGTTACGTCAGAACGTAATATATCGGTAAAAACGTTGTTTTATTTATTTTAAACTTTTAGGTCCGAATTAATAAATTTAGCGATCTTTATCTCTTCATAGCAGTTTCGGTGTTAGTTTTACTAAAAAAAAAAAAGTTAATAAAATGAAGTTAGCATTTTTCCCGTCCTAAAATTCCAATTTTAAATTTGATGCTTCTGTTTACAAGAGCGTTGCGTGTGAACGCTTGGGCGGATAACTTTGACTAAAAAACTTAGAATTGGCATTAGTCAAATGAACATGTGTACCAAATTTCAACTAACTCGGTCATCTTTTACTCAAGTTATCGTCATCAGTAGATTTCGTGACTCTTGGTTTTGTGAAGGCAACTTAGTGACAGTGATTTTGGTAGTTTTTTTCGGATTAACTCCCGAGCTCCAGAGCGTGCCATAATAAAGGAACTTCGTTCCAATAATGATTCCAAGGCGTATTATTATTGGAAAGCAATATCATGTTCTAAATACAACGAAATAATAACTCAAAATAAAAATAATTTTAAAACCATAATAGCTTTTATATTATTTAAAAAACAATTAAATCTAAAATGTCTCAAGAAATTGGAATTAGCTTCTCAGTTATAATTATAATTCTGAAATTTAAAGTACTTCTTTTAAGTGGAAAAACCACTTTGCTAGAAGTAAAGTTAAATATATTAAGAAAAAAAAGTGCAAGACAATATTTATAATTTACAGTAACGAGCGTTTTATTTTGTTTTGTTGAGAACCTGGAACCGAGCGGCTTGAAAGGAAGAGCTAATACCTTGACTACCCACTTAGAACTTGGGCTCATTTATCTTCTCTCAGCGTCCCCTACACGAGGGCATATCGATGACACGGTGTTCCATTCGGTTTGGTAGAGATCCCATTTAGGCATGTCCCACACTGGATCCGCTCATCTCATCTCATCTCAGCACATCTCCGATCCTTCCGCTCCGGTCCGGCAGTTTTCTGCACACTGCTTCCGCTCAGACCGCTCCGCTTTTTACTTTCTCATATAAAGAGAAAGTATTGTGATGGCGCGAAAATTCGATTTTGAGATCTCAATGGATTTACACGTTTTGAGGTCCCCTGAGTCCAAAAAAGTGGTTTTTAAAAAATGTCTGTCCATTGTCTGTCGTCTGTCTGTCTGTGCAGACGTCTGGAGCCTAAACTACTGGGCCGATTTTGCCGAAATTTGGCATACACGTTCAGAAAAATCATACCCCGAGGCGAAATCGAGAAATGAATTTTAACTCCAAATTTGAGGGTGCTACCCCCCAGAAAACTCTGAAAAAACACGAAAAAAAAATATTTCTCGAAAACGGTTCCGACGATTTTGATTAAAAAATTCTATAATGTAGTCAATTTAAATACGAATCTAATGATATAAGCCGTTTTCCCGGGAAAAAATCTAGTTTCTGAGAAAATGGCTTAAAACGCGGATGGAGAGAGCCCGGGTTCGATTCCCCGCCCGGGGAAGTTATTTTTATGATATTTTTGATGAAATTTCCAATAGTAATTAAATGTACATATATGAGAAAGTTTGTCTGAGTTGTCTCTGACCGATTTTTAATGTAGTTACAATTTTTATGCCGCGGTTCGAAATTAGTAATATGTATTATTGATAGTAGTAGGTGAGGAAGAAGCTGTTATAATAGCTACGCTACTTTCTCAGCAGACTAGGAAAAAAAAACTTTGGGCGCACGCAATAAATGAAGCCAGAAATAAAGGAGAGTTTCACACTTTATTAGAAATGTTGAAACAAGACAATAAAAGATTTTCGTAAGAGTTACAACAAACTTATGGTGTTTTAACTGTGATAGAACCTTTTATAAAAAACAAGACGTCAGGTGGAGAAAGAGCCATACCCTAAAAAGAGCGGCCGGCAGTGACTTTGAGATAAGTTCTTTACTATAGTTGGAGGAGGGAAGGTGGGGAAAAGGGCACAGACAGCCTGGTGCGCCTGCGCGATCCTTCCGCCGCGTTCGGCAAAATATTCTCGCCGAGCGAAAGAGGCTGGGCTTAGCGGAGCTGAGAGGACCGGACCGGAGCGGAGCGGACGCAGTGTGTGGGTATTCATTTAAATACATTGATTTTATTTTATTCGCCAAAGGCTGAGCTGAGATGAGATGAGATGAGCGGATGCTGTGTGGGGCATGCCTTAAAGAGATTTGTCCTTTTAGGTTTCTGTACGAAGTACAAAAAAAACCTTATATAACGGCTCTGTCTGCTCATAAACTACTATAGCTAGAAACATGAAATTTGGCACACAGCTACATCTCGGCATTTTAGACAACTGGACAAATTTTGGTGTTTTTACACCTAATATTTCCAAGATGGCGGCCCTGCCAATATGGCGGGTGACCAAAAAAAGGTTTTTTGCTACCATGGCATGTTATACATCAATTTAAAGGTCTTAAAGTGTAGAAAAAGAATATGCAACAATTACACTTAATATTTAAACTTAATCGTACAGAAACCGGTGATTATCGCCTCACGTACTTACGTGAAGCGCGCCTTACTTGTTTACAAGCTTTTATTAAACTTGCAATGTTTGTATTGTATGTATGTCTGTATGTTCGAGTTCGGGTCCAATCTTGCAACTGAATTTTAAAGCAGTTATCTTCAACTGATTGAATTTAAATTTTGCATACACGTTTAGTTTGGATGACAATGCCTGAATAGTTATTTTTTAAGCACGCCCAGGACTTGGGTGTCAAATGAAAGAAGAATACGAATAAAAGCCTGTTTTTAAGTGTTTTATTAAAGATTATAATTACTTTTTTTTTTTTTTTAAATATTTTTAGACAAACAATTTGCTCTTTGGATTGGTTTGGAGAGCAGACGCAACTCCACTCATCCCCCTACAGCTGAAGAGCAGAAGAAAATGGACCAATGTCTTGCACGAAATAAAGTAGATCCTGAAACTTTAAGATTCATTGATAACGAAAATTGTACTAATTAAACTAAAACTGATCTTTTTCCTCCACAAAGGAGAAAAAATTAACATTACATTCTAGTTTAGAGGGAGGAATGGATCCCATTACAGCCTAGTTGTTACAATGAGGGAGAAAAGTAAGTACCCAAAAAGTCAGTATTGTTAACAAAAATAATAAAATAATCAGACTTGTAAACAGTAGAGCCAACTTAAAAAAGAATGAAATAAAAAAATCAGTGTTGCACGAATTGCACATTTAATTTGTATTAGTTTTTTTTAATTTATAAGATGTTATACATTTTTCTTTTCTTTGTTTTTATTATGTTTCTATTAAAATTAAAGATATATATAAGTACAAGATAAATAGAACTTTTTATATACTTCGTTTTTAAATATTCTGTTGACTAAATAAAAAAAAAATCATAAATTTGAAACCTGTCAAAATATAAAGATCGTAAATTGGGTGTATATGACCAAGTTGTCTGACACCCTAATAAAGCAATAAATAAATAAATAAAGATCGTAAATATGGGTCATGTCAAGACAAAAAAAAAAAAAAACTTACGGATTTCTTTCCGAACTAACTTTCTATACAGCAAAATTTGCTGAAAAAGAATTAAATTATGATGAAAGATGGCAAAAAATATTAAAATAATGCATTGTCATCGTGTTTTGAGCTATTCTACAAGAAAGCAAACTAATAAAAACGCAGTAAAAAATGTGTAAATTTAGTTAAAGAAATAGTTGAAATTGAAATCTTCGTGTTTTTTTCTCCCTTCTTGAGGAAGAATCTTGTACGTCATAGTACCCTCGCTATATAACTCCCTCGGGATTAAACTTCATGGTTCCCTCGAAGGAACTTCTTTAGATCTTCTTTCTTTTTTCTTTAGATTTCTTTCTTTAGAACTTCTTTAGGAACTTCTTTTCTCCACTCTGGTTTGTTTATAAGGGGAGTAACAATCCAAAGAAGATGTACAGAATGTTCTTCCTTAGTCTGTTACTCCCCTTATAAAAACGGAAGTGTAATATTCCTTTTTACTATGCATTTATACATTATGTACATTGAAATAAACATCCGTTTATCTTAATAGTTATTAAGTCATGTCATTTGGTAGTCTACAAAAAAAAACATAGGGGAGTAACAATCTAAAGAAGTACTCTAAAGGAGTTAGTTTGACTTGTTGAGTTGACTTTGTTTGCTCCCTTGTTGCGTAAACAACTATTACAGGCAAGTATACCAAGAACTCGTGATCTATATTTGCATTCAGAACAATGTGTAATTCAAAACAATGTGTAATTCAGAACAATAATAATTGTTATAATACTATTTTTTCTTTGTTTGTTGAAAGTAAATTATATTGTTTTATAGTTGAATAATTTGTTTTATTTATGTTAATATTTTTTTTTTATTGATAATTAAACAATGTATAATGGTAATTATAATTTACATTGCACTAGTTGTCTTTAAATAATGCGTTTCACTCTTTCCCCTCCACCCTCTATAAATTAAAGTTAGTAATGGAGATGTAGATTTAAGCCTGATAAAATGCTAAACTTGGCGTGTCAGTAAGGACGTAGCCTTAACAACTTCAGTTAAAATTACTTAATTATTGTAACATTGTAATAAATAGACCAATTATTAGTCAGCAGTCATTCAGTCCACAGCAAAAATTAAACTTATTTTTCTTCTATGTATGTATTATTTGTTACTTCTTTAGAATTGTTACTCCCCTATGTTGTTATAGAATATATTATATAAATTTGACTAAATAACAATAAAGAAAAATCGGTCCGATACAACTCAGACAAACTTTCTCATATAAAAGTTCATAATTACTTAGCCCAGGTTTTTCCATTTATTAGTTTTCGTATGTATATTTAATTATTATTAAACATTTCATCAAAATGTATCATATAAATAAATTCTCCTGGGCGGGGAATTGAACCCGGGCTCTCTCCGTCCGCGTTTTAAGGAAACGCGGTCTCATGAACTAGATTTTTCCCGAGAAAACGACTTATATCATTAGATTCGTATTTAAATGGAGTACATTTTAGAATTTTTTAATCAAAATCGTCCGAACCGTTTTCGAAAAATTATTTTTTTCACGTTTTTTCAGAGTTTTTGTAGGGTAGCGCCCCCAAATTGTGAGCTTGCCTCGGCGTATGATTTTTCTGAACATGTTTGCCAAATTTCGTCAAAATCGGCTCTAGGCGTCAGCACAAACGACAGAAGACAGACAGACATTTTTTAAATATAACTTTTTTAGACTCAGGGGACCTAAAAACATGTAAATCCATCAAAATCGAGTTTTCGCGCCATCACAATACTTTCTCTTTATATGAGAAAGTAAAAAGGGATGTTACTTTTAATATTCTTTTGGAGAAAGGTATACCTTACTTCTGTTTTGATAAGGGGAGTGACAATCTAAAGAAGTGCCTTTGTGATTTTTGTTATATGTCAAAATTTCACTTTGTTTTGTAAATATAGAAAATATAATCACGGTTTTTGTTAAAAGTAAAATTGATCTGTGCTGAGGCTTATTTCAATATATTAGGTATATTATTATAATACTGCATACTTAATCCAAAAAAAAAAAAAAAAAAAAAAAAAAAAAAAATTAAGTTCATCTATTTAATGAGACAAACAACTTTTCAAATAATTTTTTTTTTTAGTAAAACGAACACTGACACTGTTATGAAGTGATAAGGATCGCTAAATTTGTTAAAGTGGACCTAAAAACGTCGGTACAGACCTAAAAAGACGGAACAGGAACAAACTGTAATTTTGTCTCTTTTCTAACTCCGCCATGTACAAGTAGTTAGCAATTTATACGTACTTAGCAGTGTGATTTTATAAATTATAAATATTTAATGAAAAATGTAAGCAACTTCGTTCCTACCGCGTCCCGTGACACCATAGGTATTTTTTTAATATAAATTACACGTAGTATTATTATGTCTGGAAATTAAATTTAATATTATAGTTTTAGATAAATATAGAATGAAATGATAACGAATCTTAGCAAGGTCGAAGGAATGTGCACAAGGTCGTTCTATTTACATGATATTGAAGAAGATATAGATTAAATATTGTATCGTATTTATTATAATTATAAATCAGTTGTATTTTAGTCCACAACACAAAGGTAAGTAATCTGGCATTCATATGAAGACAAACTTCGATCTTCGAAAATTCGGACTAACAAAATAATTAACCCTAACTTTTTATATATATTAATACCGTAAAAGTAAAAGTTAAGTGAATATAAATACGCCTAAACATAAATTGGAATGTTTGGGATTTAATCATATTAGTCTGAAAATTGTGACCCTCTATAACAATCCGAAAAAGAAATATATTTATATACAATAAGGTTTTCTTTTTAAATATGTTTGTTTAGATGACGACTGTAATGATATTAATAATGCTGATATCTGTTATCAGCGGAAATACTATTACTGACTGGAAAGCTGATAACAAAGACAAAATGGTAAGTTTGTTAAATACATTTTATATCTGTTCGTAATAAAATACTTAGATATTGGACACTATTCAACAATGTCGACGCATTGTATATGTTGGGTTTTGGATTTTTATGTCCCGCCTCTTCAGTGGCGGGGCTTTTATCTCGCCTCCTATAACCTGTGTATCCCCTTCCCTCCGCTTCTACCTCTCATTTCGCCCTCACTGGTACCTCTTCCTTATGTGGTTTCTCCGAGTTAAAAAGTTAATGTTATTAAAGTCCATCTAAAACTAAAAATACTTAATTTTAATGTGCAAAGTATTTTTTTGTGGTCTTCACCTCATCCGACTCCATCAACCACCCACCCCTGGGCCTGGGACATCATCACCAATCAGCAGACCAAGTAAGTCCTCTTCTCTCACTCATCACTCTCTCTACCTCTCCCTTATTCCTACAGTATATGTGATAGCATCCTTCCTTGGTGATAAGAAGTACTGCTGAGCTGTCCTTTTAGTCGAATCACAAGATTTTGATAGTATATGGCTTAATGACTTGCTTTGGAAGCTCAAGGGCATCTTACCTTTTCCTCAAGTCCCATGTTAGTGACAGGTTCTTTCTTACGTCTTGGATCTTCCTTTACTGTTATCTACCCTGTATGTGCTGGAGTATCTCAGGGCATTATCCTAGATCCTTTCCTCTATTCATTGTATACTAATGATATCCCCTGTCATCCCTAAGACCAATTAAGAGGCAATCCTTTCTGACCAAGACAACCTCCTCATTGCATTCGATAATACCTATAGTAGTTTGATACTTCTCGAACCTTGGTTAAGAAAATGAATTAACTTATTATTAAGAAAAGATAAATTAACAGAAAAATGTGCATGTCACCTTTGCTCTTTGCCATAACACCTGTCCCCCAGTCATCCTTAATCAAGTTCCCATTCCGCAGTCCCACTCCGCTCTTGACTATTTCCTCGAATGAGGAATGACGTGGCTACTTTTCTCAACAAAACAAAACGTACTGACATCACGCAACTATACAAATTACTGCTCGGTCATCTTGATTGTTGATTAAGACCTCTTAACTTTTTTTTAATTTTAATTTTATAATTTAGGTCTAAAATCAGCATCGACCTACGGTCTGGAAATTTGGAGCAACATTAAGCCTTCCAATTCCCTTGGTCTCCATATCCTGCAGTCAAAAACCTTAGTAAAATAACTAATGCTCCTTCCTATGTGTCTAACCGTACTCTCCATGAACATTTTAATGTGCCTTTTATCCTAAATATATCCATTTCTTGATATAGACATTTTGGCCTCTTAATTTATCCCAGGAGTATTCCAGTATTTTAGAGGTGTAAGACCACTAGCGCTGGTCGAACATTTGGCGGTTAAAAATGTAAACTGCTTATGATCTTTTAACATTCCTCGAATTCTAAGATATAAACAAATACTGGTTGTCAGACATTTGTACACAGAATTGTATAAAGGAAAGAAAAAAAACAACAAACAAAACGAGCCACTGTGGCGGTAAGAGATGCACGATTGCTTCAAGTGCAAGGGATATCGAGTTCAAATCTTGCAAAATAAAAAATTAATTTATTTCTTTATTAAAATTTAGTTACAAATTTAATCGTCAAATTGCTCGACCAGCGGTTGTAGTCTAACACTGGTAGATAAAGAGGGGAGTTGGAAATATTTCCGTTTAAGGATTCTCTGATCGCTGGTTTATCCCAAGCAACTCACCAAGTCCTTAGAAGAGAGAAATGGCCTAGAGATCCCTTACTTTGAGCTATCGTTGTCCCTGATATTATTTTAACTGTTTTTATTATTTGATCTATTCCTCAATTTTTATAATAAGTAAAGCTGAACATCTAGTTTACTAAATTATTAATAGTATGCAAGTATGTGTGACTCTTACAGCAATTTACTAATTATTACTGCATTTTCTTGGTGTCAGTATGCAGGTAAATAGTATTTTTACATACATAGAGGTGAGGATTGTTATGAACCCACACCGAGATGTTTAAACGCTGAAGTGACTCAAGACACAGGAAATCCACTAAAGTGGACCGCTGTTTTCGGATACAACAACGAAACCACGTAAATATCACTTACAAATATTTAAAATTATTGATTCAGCAGGAGTCAAACATTTATTTTGTCGAGTTATTTAATGGTGACCTTGGATTTGACCTTCAAGGTCATTTGAAGGAGTACTTTTTTGACCTCTACTTTTTATGGTGGATTGCGGAAAAGCTGAATTTTCTCTTTTAACAGCGGCTTGATCATGACCTTCAAGGGGAAAAAAAGGAGGAACTTTTTTCGAAAAAATGAATTTCTGACGAGTTATTCTGGATTTTCCATACTTTTGTTCCACCCTGTATAATATATCCTAAAATATGTTTCATTAAATCTTGTTTTTTATTCTATAAATGGCACTTACTTTGGAATCTTCAAGTGATACCGCCAAATGGTAAAACAAACTTAACAATGTAATAACTTAGTGCGTAGGCTTCCGTGGGTAGACTCGTAATAATCAGCTTGGTTTTCCGGTGAAATCCGCGTCTCGAAGGGGTTGCAATCCGACGTTTCGCTTCCATTACTGGAAGCATCTTCAGGGGTGTGGTGCATCGTGATGTTTACTTGAAGCAAACATCACGACAGATTGGGTATGTCTTGTTGTTGCTAAATGTAAACATCACGATGCACCTCAACCCTGAAGATGCTTCCAGTAGTGGACGGGAAAGTTCGGACTTCATTCCTTTTCGTGACGCGGATTTCTCAGGAAAGCCATAGTGTTTATTAACCATCAAATGTTGAAAGAATGGTCTCTCCACGTGAAATAGTTATTTACGCACCAAGGGAGGAAACAAAGTCATTACTCCCTGAGCGTTATTGTTGGTTCCTGAGGCGAAGCCGAGGGAACCATACTGTCTAAATCCCGAGGCGAAGCCGAGGGAGTTATTTAGTTGGTTCCTGAGGCGCAGCCGAGGGAACCATGAAGTTTAATCCCGAGGCATAGCCGAGGGAGTTAATTATAGCGAGGGTGCTATGACTTTTTGCTCCCGTGGTCCGTACAAGATTTTTCCTCCATAAGGGTGGAAAACAACACAAACAAACCTAAGATTTCGATTTATCAATTTATTTAGGTATTAAAAACTAAGTTTAAAATTTTTATAACTTTAATTTGTTTAACGACTTTTAAAAACAAAAAAAAAGTTTTATAACATCTTATTGTAGAAAAAATAATGTAAATTAAATGTGCAATTCATCAATTCCAATTATGTTTTCTTTGATTTCTATAATAACATAAAGTTATTATAGAAATCAAAGAAAACATAAACAATTTCTCTCGGACCCGGGGTGGTTGCCTCTGCCTAAGGGCGGCCCTGATAACTTTCAATAACTATGTAATTATAATAATAACTCTATAACTCAAATGTTTAATAATACAAAAAATGTACTACAAAATGACAACCGAATTATATATAATTTATTTGTGTTTATATCTAAAATACGAGAAATCATAATCATAAATATAAGCTGATGGGATGTAACCTACCTCTTTTCTACAAGGACTCTTTTCTATAAGTTTTGTTTAAACTCAGTTATGAAGTCATACGACATTTTAAAATGACGATAAAAATTAAAGTATCACGGCAATCAAAAGTACGTGTCATTTAAACTCTGTAATATTTAATAAAAAAAGCTTTTAACCTGTCGAGTCATTGAGTTAAGAAAAACTGCTATTAGTTACGAAACAGGCAACACTGATTTTTTTAAGAATAATAAGTTGGCTCTACTGTTACTTTCCACCACGATTTCTACTTTCCGCCACGATTTCTACTTTCCGCCACGATTTTCACAACTAGGCTGTAATGGGATCCTTTCCTCCCTATAAACTAGGGTGGAAAGTTAATGTTTCCTCCCTTCTGGAGGAAAATATATTTTATAATTCTCAAACCAGCTTTCAGCCACTGAATAATGTTTATAAAAAAAAAACAAAAAGGTTTGAGTGCGTTGAGTAACACCAGATCAGTGACCAGCATCAGACTCTGAGACTTAGGGTGCGTCCAAAGTGCACGCTGGTTAATTAGTTTAGGTCTGGGGCCTAAACTACTGGCCAAATTTTCATTTCTAGACACCAGCCTTGTTCCTCTGAGAGTATTATTTTTTAAATTTGTTAATTTTACAGAGGAAAAAATGAGGAGGTTACAATTTATGGTTCATCCGAGGAGGAGAATTCTGGGATACATAGCTTCAAACCTTATGGTAAAGATACCTCATAATGTATCAAAATCATCCTTCAATGCAAAATACTTATATCGTTCTGTGTACAAAGTCAGAAAACAGATATTTATTTTATATCTAAGTAAAACATGCTCCTTGATGATGTAATATGGCTGTTTTTTTTATTTACAGAGGATCAAGACACGATTATCTGCGGTGATGTCGATGGAGTTCGGATATTGGTGACGATGAAGCTGGGACAATCTTATTCATGCCCGGGTTTGTAATTATTGTGTTTATTGTAATTATTATAGATATTAGTGTTATTACTAATAACACTAATATCTATAATACAAATTAGTAAGTGTTATCTCACTGCCTTCTCACCCTTATAGAGAAGCTATGGTAAACGTTCTTCCAACTCATCGGCTCCGGCCAATTCTCCCACCTTCCCCTGGTAATAGATTGCTACTACTGGTAGTGAGGGATGTTCTCCGCGGTGATTGACTGCGGCCAGTTTTCCTAGGGCCCCATTGGTGCTGGGGAACACTCGCCTTCATAATAGACACTAGTTCTCCAACGGTCCCATTGACAGTATGGGACGTTCAACCTGAGGACAACGGTATGTTCCACTGCGGCCTCAATGTTGGTATGGGATGTTCCCCTGCAATAGACTGCGTCCAGCTCTTCTACGGTCCCATTGGCGGTATGGGACGTTCTCCTTAGTGATAGACTCAGGCTCAGGCTAGATTTCCTACGGTCCCATTGGTGGAGTGGGACATTCTACCTGGCGGTAGGCTGTGGCCAGTTATCCTATGCTCTCTTTACTTGTTTAAAACACTTTTAAACACTTCTTCATTATAACTGCCTTCCTACCTCTAACGGGAAATACAGCTGAGGTGAAAGCCTTGCCAACATCTAAGGGGGACCTCCAAGTGCTTTATTTAGGCATTTAGCACCCTCAGCTCTGTTGGCAAGCCTGGTTTTCCCCTCCAACTTACAAAAGGAAATAAAATTTTAATTATAATTATTACTAGATTTGTAGAAAATTGAAAGCTTAATTCGGGACTAGATATCCTTATAGACAGTGGAAAATTGTTCTCCAGTATAGCTTAGTTGGTCAGAGCAATGTAACGGAAATATAGAGGCCCGCGGCTCGAGTCCCGGTGCTGGAGTGTATTTTTCTCTGTCTATTTCCCATTGTTAATAATAATTATAATTTGATTTAATTTAAAATTTAAACTTCCCATAGTATGAATACTATTAAAAACTTAAACAATTATTTACAAAAGGAAGATAAGAGGAGAAGGCAGACCTGTATGTGTTTCAAGCCCTCAAAGTGAGTGGTGGCCACTTTATTATTTTAATTTTTAATTAATTTAAATTATATCAGTTTTTATCCTGTGCATCCAAGTATAGCACAGGTATACTGGGCTTGCTTTGTGGTACCCAGAAAGTTTTGAATATTTTGGTGAACTTGCCCTGGTATCCAGGGAAGTACTTGATAAAAATTTTGGAGTTTTTACACTTAATATTTTCAAGATGGCGGCCAATATGGCGGGGGACTAAAAAAAAATTTTTTATTTACCATGGCATGTTATACATCAATTTATAGGTCTTTAAGTGTAGAAAAAGAATATGCAATTATTAAAATAACAAACGTAATATTTTCAAGATGGCGGCCAATATGGCGGGGGACTAAAAAAAGTTTTTATTTACCATGGCATGTTATACATCAATTTATAGGTCTTTAAGTGTAGAAAAAGAATATGCAACTATTACACCTGATAATTTTAACTAAGTCGTACAGAAACCGGCGATTACCGCCTCACGTACCTACTTACGTAAAGCGCGCCTTACTTGTTTATTTATGGTATACCATTTAAAATATATGTATATTATTATTACTTACCTTTACCTACAGTCCGCTTACATTTTTAAAAAACATACTTGACCTAATTACTTATTCCCTACTCCTTCATTTGTATTCTAGATTTGTGGCCAGGTCAGGCTATAGTACAAACATTAGTGATATGGGACGTTCTCCTTGGTGATGGACTCAGGCTAGGTTTCCTACTGTCCGTGGTATGGGACAATCTACCTGCGATAGGCTGCGGCTAGTTTCTGACGGTTCCATTGAGGTGGAATTAATTAGCCCTATTCATTCGTTAAGGTGTGAAGTGGGTAACAAAGAGAAAAATGCAAAATAATTATAAATTAAATGTTAATACAAGTACTAATTACTTCCGTTTGCCTAGATAAAGATCTGCCAGTCTGGGTGGCATTTGAGAACAGACGCAACTCAACACACCCACCAATATCTGAAGAGCAGAAGAAAATGGACCAATGTTTTAAAAGAAATAAAATAGATCCAGAAAGCATGACATTAATTAATAACGAAAATTGTACTACTTAAACAGAAAATATAAATTTTCTAATAACTAATGTAGAAACAGTGTATAAATTATATAAAAATATATAATTGTTTAAAAATTAATTTTTGCTTCTAAAATAAAAATTGTTTTCTTAGATTAATTTCTTTTTAGAAATTGGCCTTTTTAGGGTTTGATTTCTTTTTATATATTATATATTAAATAAAATAATAAATAACACCACTTCCTCTGTTTAAAAACTGCTATATTTCACCATCACTTTATGGCTTCTTCAGGCTACAACAATAATCCAAATAAAAAATTGTTTTCCCTTCGAGTTAAAAAAAATCCAATTAAGTAATCTGTTTCTGACGCCGGAATACTTTTTTGGTCTCGTGCTTTACTTTAACGGCTCATTATTGTCTAATTTATGCCATTTTGCTTCCTTGCTTTACTCAGAACAGAATCTATTTAATCGTTATTAAGAAAACATCCCAAAATTATTTCTAATGTTAAATGGTAAAGGAAGACCTAATTTCATCAAAAAATAAGACAATTGTGCACCATGACTTAATGAGCGAATTTTCAAAGAAATCTGCGTATTATTGGCTTGGTTTAGAATTTGGATGGGTAAAAAAAAAAAAAAAAAAAAAAAGGCGCACACAGGTACGGGGTACAAAAGTCAAAATAGTATTTACCCTTCAAGATGCACATCGTTGGAAATCTCTTTAAGAGTACAGTAATTGTTATTATGTACAATTTTATCATATTTTCATTTAAAAGGGGGGTTAAATGAAAAAAAAAAAAAACATGATTTTATGCTATTTTTGACCCTAAATGATCAAAATTTGACCCCTAAATGAACTCTAAAAATTCTGGCCAACGAACTCATCCTTTCTTTTGATATTATTGACATTTAAAAATTTGTTTGTAATATTTAAGTGCATCCTAAGGGGAGATATCGTCTGGAGTGTACATACATACATAATATATACATAAAAAAAAGTGTTAAATTTTAAGAATCGATTTAAAATGGTCTGAAACGGATTTCGATGGAAAAAATTTTCATTACAAAAATTTTGAAGCCATTTTCAAAGAATAGCTTAATTTTCTTCGAAAATGCGCTAAAATCTTTATCAAAATCGTCGTAACCATTTTTTATACCTATATAATACATATATATATTATATTACATGTATATGTGTATATAATAAATAGAATGTAATGTAAGAGATATGAGGTTAGCGGGGTCTGAAAACCTTAGTCTTTAAATTTAAATTTCATATCTATAACTTAACAAAATATGGGAAGTTGAGCTACAAGTGTTCAAAAAAGTGCGGTTTATTTGTCCTCTTGGTCCCGAGTATATAATTATTTATAGAGTATAAATCAATTTAAATAATAGTTTGATGATAATTTAAAATACTCTTTTGGTATGTAATTCTATTATCTCTGCAATAAAATTTAATATCGTAGCTTTAAATATATTTAGTAATTTTATACTGATTGTGTGATATAGATTAAATTCTTACAAAACGTTATCAATTCTTAGCAAGGTCGTTACATGAACACGAAACAGAACAGATATAGATTTATGATCTATCATTTTATTATAAATCAGTTGTATTTCAGTCCACAGCACAAAAGTAAGTAATTTTGCTTTCATATGCAGACAAACCACAACTTAGAAAAATTCGTACTAACTAAATAATTTACCCTAAAAGTTTCTTTTGTTAAAAAATATTACTATTATCGATTATGTAAATATAAACGTTATCTATTATATAAAATCCAAATACCACTCACTCACTCACTGACACATCACGATATCTCTGAAACCACTGGACGTAGGACCATGAAATTTTGTACGTGTGTTCTTCTTACCTCCTAGGTGCTCGCTAAGAAATATTTTAAAAATCCGCCATCTTGATTCAAAATTGGACAAGACGATATCTCAGGAACCAATTGTACTAGAACCTTGAAATTTAGAAATTAGCTTCCTTTTATGAAATTAGTAACTTTTATTTTAATTTAATTTTGATTCAAGATGGCGGCCATATATATACATAAAAGTCAATAATGTATGTTATTTATACAAATCTACAGTTGTAGTCAGATCTTGACGAAAATTTGCACAATTGACGTACAAAGCAAGGGGAAAAACACTGTCTACATGAATTTTTGAAATTTATTTTGTGTACACAGGGGTACAGGGTACAAATGTCAAAGTAATGAATACCCTTCATGATGCATATAAAGCTCTTTTAGAGGACAGTAATTGATGTTATGTACAGTTTTATCATATTTTCACTTAGGAGGGGGGTAACATTGAAAAATATAGCTATATCTTATAAAAAGAAGAGTATCCGTATGAGGGTATGTCTTTTATCCTAATTTGATGAATATTTACAAACTTTTTCTTCAAAACAAGGTGAAGGTCACTGCCTACATGAGATTACGAAATTAAAATTTGGGTACACAGGGGTACGGGGTACAAGTAATGAATACCCTTCATCTTCATGATTTACTCTTTAAGAGTACAGTAATTGCTGTAATGTCTACGGGGTACAAATGACAAAGTAATGGATACCCTTCATGATACAAATTGTTGAAAAGCTGTTTAAGAGAAAAGTATTTGTTCTTAATACAGTTTTGTCTTACTTTCATTTAGAAGGGGGAGAGGTAAAATGGCAATTTATATCTATATCTCTATGTATATAAAAGTCATCATAAGTGTGTAGGGGAGACCGGGGCGCAGAGGACCTAAAAAGGTTTGTGTTCAGATAACTTCAGCATTAATAAATAAAATTATGTAAATAAGAAGTATTTATTAGAATAAACATTTCTCTAACTGTTCCCCGACTCACAGTTCTTAATTTTAATTATAAGTATTTTATTTTTATTTTTTCTGTAAAAAGTCGATTGGTCCTCTGTGCCCCTGGCGCAGGGGCACATAGAACCACTTCCGTTTATTTAGAAAAACAAATTAAATTCTACATTTCTATTTTTAATTTTTATTTTTATTTGGCAGTAGCTACTAACAATATTTTTATCGCCATCTTCAGCCCCTGCGCAAGAACCATATGTCCATTCTTTACAAATACAAATAACAGCATGGGATGTACCGCATTCCTTTACGGTCCTCAGTGCCCCAAGCCACATGTCATTAAAAAAAAAATTTATGACAAGATACACGACAGACTTAAACAAATAAAAACAATTTACATTATAAATATAAGTCTTAAGTTTATCAGATACCTAAGTTAATTTGTTAAAAATTCTGTATCAAATTAATGTTACATTTAATTATATATAACGTAAATATTAGATCACTTTCCTTGAAAATTGAAAAAAGGTGTATAAAAATTGATCAAATTAGTTAAGTCTGGCAGTGATTGCTCACGTCTGGAAACAAACTAACTCTAATAGATCATACAGATTTCCGCTTAGTAGCGCCACTATACAATCCAAAAACTCAATGGACCTCTGTGCCCCGGTCTCCCCTACATAGGTATGTATAGTCTTTTATACAAATCTACAGTTTTAGTCCGATCTCTATGAAAATTTGCAAACTTGACCTTCAAAGCAAGAGGAAGGTAACTGTCGAATTTTCGAACTATGAATTTTGGTTCAAAGGGATACGGGGTACAAGTAATGAATACCCTTCATCTTCATGATGCATATCATTGAAATGCTCTTTAAGAGTACACTAATTGTTTTTATGTACAGTTTTGTCATATTTTCATTTAGGAGGGGGTAAATTAGGATATTTGCAAATTAAATTATCAAAGAGGAGAAGGATATAACTAGGAGGTATAGAATCTAGATATTCTCGAATAGTAAAATAATTTGTATGCTTTCCTGGTAGTTTATAAACTTATCAAATATAAAAACACTCCGTAGCGAAGCACGAAATTGTTAGAAAGACCTACTTCTTCATGCTTTATGTCTTCGGGTGGAACCCTCCCCGTTTCTTTTTTTTTTTTTTGTTTTCGTTTGGCTTGAACCTAAACTATTTAAATGTACTTAATTTGTTTACTCAATTTAACACCTACCTACCTAGGTAAATATATTCAATAATAAAAGCAGTATAGATTGATATACTAGTAGTTCTGTGAACAGTAGACCTCGCTCGTTAAAATATCAAATCGGGGTTTGACCTTAGGTTTAATACCATAAAGTAGTAAGTACCATATGAGTTTCAGTCCAATCCTATGAAATGAAAAAACGGTACAGTACGAAGACTAAAAAGTAGTGTTTTTCGACCGATTTTTCCAAACCGGTACAATAAATACAAAAATAAGTAGAAATAAAAAATAAATTTCAATAAAATGGGTACAAAGGCAATAAAACCCACACACTTTTGAGTACAAATCTGCAATTTTTTATTTTTTTATTTTTAGAGTGCGCCCTACAACTACCGTGGCACTAAAAGTACCTCTGTACCCGAATCCACAAAGGTACAGGTACGAAAAGGGTCCCGTGCGTTCAAGTATTATTTAGAGCAACTTTTGACTGAAGGAAATTGTCGTGCTGATAAATCCCTCGACGCTATTAGCCCCACAGTGGGGTAACCTACCCCCTACCCGGCACTCTAAAAGTACAAAAGGGTACTAAAGTACCAACCTAGTATATTTTTTCGAAAATATTTTTTTACACATTTAGTAC
>KZ654015.1:15878-28602 GCA_001010745.2 Gerris buenoi
TCGTCCTAATTTTATTTTCATATATATATATATGTGTATATCTACCTATCTATCCTCACACCATAAATAAAGAAATTATTTTTATTTACCCAAAAAAGAAAAAGTGCTTAAGGAAATACAATATGAGGGTGAAAAATAAAATAAAATAGAGGTGAAGAAGGGAGGATTTCAGCTAAGGTACATCACAGAGAAGAATAAATTATACTAACGGGGAGAGTAAGGGCGCTGAAACCAGATACAGTAGAAACACCCGGGGCAACAATCTACTTCTCCAAATATTTCATGGAATTCTGTAATAACTTCTCTTGTAGAACATCATTATTTTTAACAATTTTATTTTTTTCTACTAAAATTGAATTTTTATTAAATATAAATCCAATTATAGTTATAGTCCATGAACTTATAATATTTCATGATACTATATACCTATACTACTTATTTAAACAAAAAGTCTATTAAACATCTGAAGTTTAATGTTTCTGGTCGTATGATAAATTGGATGTAATGTAAATAAATTTTTAAAAAGCATTTTATATCTTAAACGAACTCGTCCTAATTTTATTTTCACATTGAAGAATTTAAAAAAGTTGTACAAATGACTCTTCATTTTGAGACATAATTTTCACAAGTACTTATACATACTTAAAAAATCGATTGCTATATTAGTTGTACTGACATCTAAGATAATGAACATGGTAGCCGGTTGCACAATATCATAGAACTTGACTGTTTTGAGAAGTATCTACAAAACCCTAAAAACAGGAGACCTGGAAAGTTGAAGAATGTTCAGTAGCGTAAAATAGGGTGCGTCATAGTTTAAGATATTGTGTTCACAGTCAATGGCGAATAAAAGTAATGATTAGATAAAAATCTAATAAAAGAAATGATAGCAACACTAATTCTATATCATTGGACCAATAAGAGTGGACTACAGCCTTTTGATCTAAAAGCCGTTTGAAGCTAAATACTTACTTGTTAATAATTGAATACTGAAATTGAAAGGTGCTTTAGAATTTAACTATCTATATTATGTAAGCCTTTTTTAATACTTATCTGATTTTTTTGAAACTTAGTTTATCGAAAGTATCCCCAGCTTAATATGACGCTCTTTAACTTTTGCTTAATTGATACTTAAATTCATGTAAAAATTTTGACACAAAAAAACTGGGGAAACAATTAAACAAATTTCTTTTATAAGCTTAGAACCAATAAAGAATGTGATAGAATGCGAGGAAAAAATATGCCACACCAATTGGCAGTCTATTTTTTATACAGGAGCTATTAATGATATAATATCATCTAACTAATGGAGTTTTCAAAATCATAATAATTTACATGTTCAAAGTTGTTTTCATTTGTGATCTATCGAATCAAAGTGTTAAGTTTGTTAATTTAAACTGATTTCGAAAAGAGAAGTTTTAAAGATAAAACCCCCTTTTCAGACAAAAAAATAAGTTTCTGAATCGAGAGAAGTAGCCATAGATTTGTTAGTCAAATAATATATAGAGACGGGTTGTTAAGGACAGTGGGGCGTGGGTCGGTTGTCAGCAGTCAAAAGAGAGGACATCTCATCGAATTATACTCGCTTCACTTGGTACTCCACCAAAAACCCCCCAAAAAAGGTTTCGGTGGTTTTGGTTAATTCATATCAACCTTAAACCAGGAACCTTTTGAAGGAAACAAAAACGTTTGAACAATAGGTTATCTATAATCTCAGCGAAATTTATTTGTATGCTTACAACGTGCAACTCGATATTTTCGTTTTAGCAGTTATTTAGGTATTTAGACAAGAGGTTGAAAAATAATATTTTATCGTTAGTTACGGGTTTTAATTATTTTTAAATTACCAATAATAAAAAAATTGTCAATATAACCGTTCGGTAAAAATATATTTCATATGAAAAGATACATTTGAGGTTTGATGTTTCGTAATATTGATATTTTTTATTGCATTCATCCAATACACGTTTGACGTTAGTTGCAAATTTAAAATAATAATAGCAGACTTGTTAACGTTTATTACTAATTTTATTATTAATTACACTTTTATGCATTTAGTCAATTTATAAGCAAATAAATCGGATTTATTATCGCTAAACTGGTGAACATGATGCATATGATTTGATTTACTATGCTGTTATGTTCCAATGTGCTAAGTTTGAAAACACCTCTTCAAAATGTTTTTTTTTTTTTTTTTTTTTTTGTAATTCAGGAAATGGCTGGGGAGTTTAGAATTTCATTAGGATATGCTTGTAATTTGTAATATAATAGTATTTTACTATCAATCACTTAATCCACTATCATGTAAGTATATTCTTATTAGTGAAGACCTCTATAAGCCGCTTCCCTATACTTCAACTTTAATTATTTGGGATCAAGCTTTCAGCCGAATTCAGCTATATTGACATTTTCATGGCTTTACTTTAGCACATAAACTCGAAAAGTGTTATCAAAAAACGACACCAAAACTCGTTACACTATCAAAATAAATAAATAAATAAATAGGTATAATATTTTACAATAATAATGTTTTATGTGCAAGTGTATATGTGAATTTATTTACGTTCGAAAGTATGTTGCACGAATCATTTCACACGAATCAAGGCTCATGCAAAATTTTTTCTTTCTTTTTTGAAGAAACTGGCTTTACTGTGGTCCTAGTCAACAAGTGCTCAGAAGTGTAAAGCGAATTCGCCTTCAATCCTTAATCTGCCCACACCACACCATTCCGATATGGTGAGCTAAAAAAAATTAACCTAGGTAATTAGTAGTCATTTGGAGTTGAACAGTAAAATGAAACAATTCTCCTTAAAGCAGTTAGTGGTATTCGACTATAAAGCCCCAAGTTCTTAAGTTTAAAACTGATGTTTTTATGTCGTTTAAACTTAGACGTAAAATAAACAAATTCTTAACTCTATGATGACATGTAATAAGCACTAATATAATGCAGACCTAAGTGATAATACCAATCACAACATCAACATCAAATAAATAGCTCGGGACAGGTGCAACTCAAACAGAAGGTAAAGTTATTTTTGACTTCATATATCCTTGGACTTTGAAGTAACACCTTCGACTTTTGATTCTTATCTCTGCCTTTTTAAAGTGGGTTAAGAAGAAGAAGTACATCTGAAATTTTTAGCTGAAAGCGGAAATCTCGGACTGTTCTGCTCGTACCACCACCTTGTTACTAAAATCGAATAATTACTTGACTATTCTTCTGTATAAGCACCAAACAGTAATAACTATTCCGAAGTTAGGGTTGTGGCTTTGGTTTGTGGTTAGTTTGACGTCAAGCTGTCGGTTTGTTTAAATTAATTGTTGATCCGTGGTCTGGAAGGACAATTGGAAACGAGATGGAAGGGGAGGTCGGTGGGAAGGGAGGCGTGGATGAAGCCCCTCTCCGTGGTCGGACATGGTCCTGGATGTATTGAGAGCATGACGTCGTGTCCTGTCCTGGGACCTAGACGGGGAGGAGCTGGGAGGAAGCACGCCAAACTGCTTCGGAACAACTCGTCTAGAGTTACACTCCGAGTCTAGGGTTTCAACTGGGCACCGCGAAGAAACCTCACACGGTGTCCTTAACAATCGACATCATTACGAAACCCCTTACAAACATGTCCTTACTCCGGCCCCAGTCTAGGAGTGGTCCGTCCTCCAGTCCATTCATCACATTGATCCAACCTTCATTCAAAACCTCACACCTCGTATATTAATAAAAATATAAACAATCGGTTAAAGGCTTAAACAATACGGTTAACGGGATTAAAACAATACAAATTCCAAGAAAAATGTAATTCCTTTATTAAACTCATTATAAACATGGTTTTGTGCTTTCATTGTTAAATATCCAGATTTTTTTGAAAGAAATAGATGAATTTTTTTCTTATCCCAATACTTCATTTATACTACCTAACTCCATTAACTCAAACTCATTAGAATCTTTGAACTTTGTGCATGTTTTTAAATTATTTACTCATTGTAAATAAAAGTTGTGGATGTATCTTCTGATCAAGAATAGGGAGGGGGGTTCGTAAACACACTTATAACTAGATAACTTAATAATAGAGAATAACTAAATTCATTACATTTCAACCTTCGGGAGCCATTACTTGGCGGAAATAAGCCAAGTTATTTCTCTTTTGTTAAATTCAACTTTAAACTTTCCATAGATCACTCACAATATGGGAGTGAGCCCTGAACCCAAGTATATTTATTTCTTGTCAAGATGTACAAAATCGATAATTACTCTTCTGGGATTTGATACTTGTTGTACCCCAAGATGTCGCTTTCAACGTAGAAAGTATGTAGGATATTATTACCTTGCTGGATTATCTTTCTCCGTAAGCATCTTGATCGTGTTTTTATTCGTAAAGTTTATTGACTTTAAACCTCTTCTCCAATTGCCTGCCTGCTGAGCTAGAGCTAATATAATGAAAGCTACACCAATTCGCAGAGCTGAAAAACTTTTTTACCTGAGGTTGCATAGAATAGAATCTCTCAAGAGATATTACTTGTAATATATATCAGGTCTACAAGGACTAGATAAGATAAAACGTACTTTTACCTTTTACCTTTTTGCTTCTGGAACTTAAAATAAACCTATTACGATTAGGTCAAACTAATAGAAGGCTTTGGATAAAACAAATTGATCAACATTTTTGAATTCATTATTATTTTAATCTTTTTGTTTTAACATTAAAAATAAAGGGACGCCATCTTTCGCATCTCTTGTCAGCTAGTTTTTTCACGGTCAAAAGATTTTGTTTTGACAAATACGAATCTCTGGTTTAAGAGAATAGAACCTGTTGCTGAAAGAATAATAGCAGGTACTCCGGATGTCAAGTACTCCAGGATCTGGTTTTTCCAGCTCCTCCTTCAACACAATTAGAGGATCTTAGTTGTTGCCCTCCCTTTACTTCCGCTTGTATGTTGCCTGTTGCCTCTTTTTACACATTCTTATGCAAACGTCTTGTGTCTGCAAATTCCTTGCATCACTTTTGAAATCCTTGCCTTAAGTTTATACATTTAAAATTTAGTGCGAATTATAATAAGTGATGTTTTACGCCCCAAAAGTTTCAAAATCATTTGTAGGCTATAAAAAAGACATGTGGGCATTAAAGGTGATACATTATTAGCTTTATTGTTTAATACAACTAGGTCAAGTAAAAGTCAAATTCAGATAGGAGAAAGAATTAAATTAATTTATGTTCGAATTTGAACCATATCAGCACCAGAAGAAGTTCCACTTCCAGTTACAAAATATTTTAAGCAGAATGATGCAAAATTAAATTCTTATTTATCTATATTATTAAAAAAGTTTTGTAAAAAAACAATTTCAGAGAGAGAGAGTGATATATAACTGTTTGATAAGAGTGCGTTAGGAGATAAGGGGGGAGAAAGGTAAACAAACAAGTTCAGAGAGAGAGTGATATATAACTGTTTGATAAGAGCGCGTTAGGAGATAGGGGGGGTGGGGAGAAAGGTAAACAAACAAGTTCAGAGAGAGAGTGATATATAACTGTTTGATAAGAGTGCGTTAGGAGATAAGGGGGGAGAAAGGTAAACAAACAAGTTCAGAGAGAGAGTGATATATAACTGTTTGATAAGAGCGCGATAGAGATAAGTGGGAGGTTCTCATAGTAAATTCCGAGCGAAGCGAGTAGGGGGCGGAGCCCCCTAGTTTTTACAAAAAAAGTAGCTATTCTGTATCCTATGAATCGATAGTTTTGAATAGTACGCTAAAGGTATTTAAAAGGTTTTCATTTTTGACTGGATCGTTAAAAAAAAATCACTGAAGCGTTAATTTACCGCCACCGTTTCGAACTGTTAAGGTTTTAATTAACTCTTTGCATTTCGATAGCAGTGGCGTAAATAGCACCCCTACCGACCCCGCGTTGCGAGGTGCGAGAGGCTCCAGGGGTCCTCCCAAATAAATTCAGGAAACAATATTAATTTTAAAAAATCACAGGGAAGTACTTGCCCCAAGTACTTTTTAGGGTTTTGTAGATGAGTAAGCATACCCATTATGTAATTATGATTTCTGGTCTTCGATCTCAAGAGTCCGGGTTCGATTCCCCGGGGGGTCACAATGTTTTTTATCAGTAATAAACCAATAAGGAATGCAAACTTTAAAAAAGCAAATATATATTTGTGTCCCACTCTTCAGCAGCTTTCATTTGATACCCCACTCAAAAATTAAAAAAAATGTAAATTTTTGAATTTACCACATTTTTTAGAATTGCGCATGCGCAAATCTAATTATGGACTTCTGTATATTTTTCCTCTGGTTGGGTCAAAAAGTTGCACCAAGGTTCCAAATTTCAGCACTTTCGCTTGAACGGTTCGGGCCCTATGAACCAAAGAGCGACGGACAGACGGACACATCACCCTCGGCATAAGGGTTTTGAGAAGTATCTACAAAACCCTAAAAAAAGTCTCTTTGGTGGTGGATGTCGGCAATCCTGAGTTATTTTTACTTTTCCTCACTACTAATAGTAGGAAACGTATTGTTTTATTTTATATTTTTCTTTACTTTAACCTATACGGCTCAAGGTATATAACATATTATAGGGGCTGCATTTGTCAGATTTAAGTAGTTTTATAGTAAATTACAATATAATACAAGTTGGATCCTTTATACAGTGGGAATTATTTTAAATAGACAATTTTTTTGGGACAAACGCAAATAAGTATTTAAAACAGAGTTTGGGCTTCTGAGATGTTATGATTTAGAGTTCAGAAATCAGTTTGGGTTATTATTAATTCATTTATTTATTTATTTTAATTATTTTTACTAATATTATGTTATACTTGCCGATTATATTATTTTATGATAACCTTAATTCCTGTTTTTATATTCTCATATAGAGGGAATAAATTTGCTATTAAAATATAAATAAGTATGTATGTTCTAGTTGACTTTTGTCTGTTTTTTATACTGTGACCTTTTTTTTTTTTTTTTTTTTTGTTAATTTCGAAAATTGTTGAGCCCACATATAACCAGAGTGAGAAATAAGTGCAATGTTAAGAAAGTTGATGCTACTTATGAGCTTTAAAGCGATACCAAAAACTCCAAAATATTCCCACTGTATAAGTAGGTGAACAAACCAATGTTATAAAGAAAGCAGCTAATTAGAGATAATTATTTAGATAGATAATTAGAGAGATAATTATTAATGAATTAAATGAAACAAAAATGTTATTTATTTCTATTTCAGTATTGTGATTCGAAATAGGTACATCCTGTGTAAAGAGAAAATATTGTCCAACCAGTTAAAACGAAACTATATTTCCAAACTTAATCTTAAAAATTAATACTCAAGGTTTACGAATTAAGCTAAGTGTGGATATTAGTACTTTTTTTAGTTTAAATCCTCAATTCTTTTTGTTTTTAGCAGTTTATTGCTTGTACTGGTTCTTTGTCATTGTAGGTATTTCATTATAAAATCTTTTTAATTTATAAGGGTTTTTCATATGTAAAGCTGGGTTAACGTAAGTTTTCAATTCAGAGACTTCTTTGTCATAGATCTTATCAACTAAGTTGCTTCTACTTCTACTAACTGAGTGTGCTAGACACAAAGAGCAAACGTAATGGACAAATAAGTCAATAAACACAAAGCCGTCAAAATATTTGCAGTTGTTTTTGACCAAGAATATATATAGTTTTTTCTTTGTTTTTATCACTTTTGATAACAAGATGGTGATGAAATCTATTTATTCACTCAGACATTAGATATTTTTAAATATATTTTATGTTATTCATATACTACATATATAAACTATTCATTGTATTTTTAAAGAACACGAAAAAGGGTGGAAGTTTGGCCTGATTTTTTATTCTTTTATTCTTATACCTGCCATCAAATATTAGAGCACGAGCCAAATCACCAGGAAGCATACTTGTTCTTGTCAAATATACTAGACTTCAAGTTGATTTAACTCAACAGAAATAACCAACTAGAAATAATATAGTTTGGGCTTAACAAAAAAAAATAATAACGCAACAAGGGAACCACTCACAAAAAAATACCGTACAAAAAAAATCTGAAAAAAAGAAAGTTTTTGAATAAATAATTATATTATAATTTTTTAAAAGTCAACGGAAAAAAATTAGGGCGGAGTTCATATTTAGAAATAAACTCATTATTAAAACAGTAATGTTTTTTTATGGGTATAGTAAGAAAATAAAAAAAGGTGAAGCGAAGGACCGTAATATTTTCCAGATCGATGAAGATGATTTTTTTAACCTTGCTGAATGCAGGACTTGCTCAGAGCTCCTGAAGGATTTAAACAAAAAATCATTTTTAGACGATGACAGGTTCCATTGAAGCTTGAGACTCGAAGGGCCTTTTTTACCTCGACAAAATAAGGGAAAAAAGAGAACTTAGGTAGGATAGGAGAAAAAAAAGAAGAGATGAAACAGAAGAGATACCATGAATGAAAGGACGTGCCATTCAGCCAGAGAAACTAAACAATTTGATGGATTTTTTTCCCCTAAACAAAAGACTAAGTAATAATGACAGACTAAAGATAAAAGATGATAATTGGCACGAAGCACGGGCATGCGAGGACTCATCCCCGTGTTTCACGGTGAAATAACATCTGTCGGAGAGATAACTGACAGGCTTTTGTCCCACATATTAATTTAGAGAATAGTAGAAAAACGAGGTCTTTTCAACAATGAAAAAAGATTGCAAAATATGAAGGTTAGTAAATGGTACGAAACTCGGACATACGTTTCACTCATCTGAAAGTTAACTATTTTGTTTCTCAAGATTAAAAACAACAATCTGGCAATTCTGACATTGAGATAGAAAAGAAAAAACAATTCACTTAATTTACTTTAAGTACATATTATTGTTTTTGCTCTCGTTTGGTCAGCGACTTAAAATGTATGACAGTTCCTAGCTAGATTTGCCACAGTACCTAGCTCCCGTCCCCGTCTTCTTTTTCGACCTAAAGTAAATTACAAAGATGTTGAAATTTAAACTATCGGTATTAAGAACAAACCTTTTTTATAGTCTAAGTAGGCTAAATTTGCTTTAGTTAGCTTTAAAGGCCCCCATACACGATCAAACATTTTGTGCAAAAGTTTGCGCAAACATGATGTTTGCGCAAAATGTTTGACCGTGTATGGGGGCCTTAAGAAAGTAATATTAATGGGATAGCAACAGCAATGGAAAGATTGGCATTTCATATAACAGTGTTTTTGGCTCTTCTTGAAGTAGGATTTTAAGTAAGAGTATTAATTCATAGTTTCATTTTAACTTACTTAATAATCAGTCCTTCTTTCAGAAGAGCATTAGGAATAATGTAAGTTGTATAACATTTTTTTACACTACCTATTGAATTTTTTTCTGGCTAACAAGAACTTAATAAATTTCAAATATTTGACGAAATAACAAAGTTAATTTCGACCGATCCATATGATTATACCTATGGTGTTTTTAAAAACGCCAAGAAGAGAAAGAGATGAGGTTTTGAAGTTTTCAATGTGTTAATAGTTATTTACGCAACAAGGGAGTGAAGTATGTTTTCCGGCTCGAGGTTAAAAACTTCATTAGCTCCCGAGGCCGTAAGGCCGAGGGAGATAACTGTAGTATTAGCTCTCGAGGCTTGCCGAGAAAGATAATCCCGAGAGTAGAAATACTTCGATCCATGTTGCGTATTAAATTTTATCTACGACTAGTGCACCAAGGGTAATAGCTATTAAGTTTGTAAATATAAAAGTTTTACCTACAAATTCACGCAATTTAAACACCTGAATGAACTTATACATGCAGTTAACAAATGTAAAAACGGAAAAGCTCCAGGTATGGACAGAATTCCTAATGAATTCTATAAAAACCTTCCAGTGGTTGTTTATGAAAATATATTATGTCTTTTTAGTAAAACCTGGGAGAATGGAGTAGTGCCAAAACACTTTCAACGAAGTCTCATTTACCCTTTACATAAAAAAGGAGATCGCGACGATGTTACTAACTACAGATGCATTTCTTGTCTAGACACTATTAGTAAACTATTCACTAGTGTTCTCCATCAACGTCTTATGAACTGGCTCACCGTTAACAATATAATTAGCGAATATCAAGCAGGTTTCAGACCGGATTATTCCACTGTTGACAATATTTTTAACTTAATGTGCATTGTCCGTTTGAAGCTGAAAGTTAAAAGGAAAAAGGTTTACGCTTGCTTCGTAGATTTTGCGTCTGCATTTGACTCGCTAAATCGGACATTATTGTATAAGAAATTGTTAAGACTGGGTGTGTCATCTAAATTTACGATCGCGGTTAAGAAATTGTACGAGGGTTCAAACGCCTCGGTCTGGTGTGGAAAAGGTGTAAGTGAGAGTTTCCCAACGTCCGCGGGTGTTAGGCAAGGCTGTGTTTTAAGCCCGTTGCTATTTATCCTTTTTTTAAATGATATCCATGAAGAGATCGAGGGAGGCGTATGGATTGAGAACCGTAACATCAGAGTTCTCCTTTTTGCCGACGATATAGTCTTGCTTGCACTGGACACAAGAACCCTACAAAACATGTTGAACAGGCTCTACGATTACTGCAAAACCTGGCAATTAACAGTCAACCTAAATAAAACAAAAATCATGGTATTTTCTAACGGTGGTAGGAGGAGTAAATGTGAAAGGTGGTGGTACGGTGGAGAGAAGATTGAAATAGTAAATTCCTATAAATACCTTGGCATCTTGCTCACTACGCAACTATCAATGAGTCAACACTTTCAACAAAAACTAGAAACTGCTAAGTTCGCCTTAAATAACGCATGGAAAAACTTATTTAGTGAGAAGGATGTTGCATATGCGGTGAAGAAGAGAGTTTTCTTAGCTGTGTCACGCTCGATTCTGTGCTACGGGGCGCAGGTCTGGGGTTGGATTGAAGATTACAAAGTAGTTCTGGTTTAAAGGATGGAAGGTTTCAGAAGATAAGTTTAATTTGAATTTGAAAATAAAAGATTGCGCGGACATAAAGAAAGAAACCTTATTGTGCGTTTTAAATAAATTAAAACTAGCATATAAAGAAAGATACCTAGAAGCTAGGAACAACTCTACTTTCCATTACATTTTTAGTCAAGTGCGTATAAGAGACTCTAGCTACTTCTGCGGCAAATACTCCTGCAGTAAAATCAGTTGGATTTTTAAAGCTAAGTGCGACGTTTTGGCTTTAAATTATAAAAGATGGAGAGAAGAAAACGAAAATAAATGTCTGATGTGTGACTTGGTTGAGGAAGAAACCGGTTTCCATTTCATTGCGCGGTGCCCTGCACTTAATATACTTAGATCTAATTATTTTTCCAAAGAATCATTAACATTCGACGAATATTTGGAATTATTAAACTGTGACAAAAGGTGGTTAAACTTAACCAAATATCTAAAGCATGCTTGGTCATATAGACATGAAAGCTTAAACAACTGATAATTATAATAATAATAATAATGTTGGATATTGGATAATCTTTTCTATAAATGCATCTTTTACCTTCCCCTTATGTTTTCTTCTTTTCTGCAGGGGTGCCGACGAGGGGGGTATAACGGCGCACAGTGCGCCGTTGAATTTTTTTTTTTTTTTGGGGGGGGGATGTATTCATTAATAGGAGTAACACGTTAGTTTATTCTATGAAACTTCTATCTTCTGGTTAACAAATAAACAGTATAGTATGTATAAATAAATAGCTTAATCCAACTTTTATCAAGAAACTTAAAATAATTACATCACTAAACTCCAGTGGTATTGATACGAGGGGGGGATGAATATATCCCCCCCCCCGAGATGACAAACTCGTCGGGACTGTTTTCGAGAAATAATTTGAAGCGAAAATTCATATCTTGATTTCGTCTCGGGGTATGATTTTTCTTAACACATAAGCCTAATTTCGTCAAAAACGGCCCAGTCTCAATTTACTTTAATTAATGTTATGTATGTAAGTTCATAATGATAAGTTGATATTTAGTTATAAAAAAATACCGCCTTTTTTTAATACATATTTTTACATTCACCTCATATTTAATTTCACCTCAGAAATGCATAAAAACGCTGTTTTGTGAGGTCGTATTTTTCAAAATTTTCCGGGGGAGAGCCCCCTGTTGTATTAAAGATTTAAAAATTATATATAAGAAAATGATGTTTCAGGCACGTCTATGCCCCGGAAGGGGGCGAAATATAGCCCCTTCGTAACTTGAAATACTGAGTCATGTTTTATTAAAAAAACCCTTGAAGACCCCATCTACGAACTCTAAAATTATATAAAAAAAAATATGTGTGAGGCTCTCACGCATTAGAAGTGAAACTTAAGTTCTAGAATGCATTGCTCTCTTTCATTTTTGACGAATTTATTACATATTTCAGGATTTAGAAATGGTTATGATAAATTTAATTAAAAAAAATAAATAAATAATAAAACAAACTAATCATCAAAAGATGAAATACAGTATGACTCTTAGTTCTTTCTCAGGGTTACACAAAAATAAGTCATGAAAGAAGAAAACTAAATATAGACCTGTAGTTAAGATTCGGGGAAGAGCAAGGCAGCTCTTTCAAACTACCTCTAACTTTACAATTTTATATGCTCTGTAAGAAAGGCAAGGTAAATTCGGAATGTACGTGCCCCCCTGAGGTTAGGTTAGATAATCCCGCATTCTTAAATTAAAAACCTTAATTTTGTGTATCCTTGATTTTTCAATAGCCGCACCGCACCGCGAAGAGGTGCT
>KZ654016.1:2260-13948 GCA_001010745.2 Gerris buenoi
AATCCTAGCGAAAGATTAAAAAATAATAATAATAAATCTAATTTTTACATTAATAATCTTTAATATGCACATTCAACATAGCTACATAAATTCCAGAAGTAGAAAATAATAATGTTTACATAATGGATGATGGAAAATAATTTTTTTAGATGTTAGTAAAATCTATAGTACACAAAGCTTGCTAGTCTCAATAACTTTATGTATTATTATTCGACCCATATCTCGATCGGATGGTTTAAAATTGGCCTGAAAATAAATAAAGTGAGTTACAAAAAACTACCAATTCAATTTAAATTAAATTATAAATTCAAAACCACACCTAAAAAAAGTACTTTTAAAGAATCAGATTATTTGTGTTATCCTAATTTATGTGTATATTAAAGCTGTTTTCATAAGTGCAAAAAACTAAAGAAGAAGATTAACGCTCTTTTTAAAGGACAAATTTTTAACTTAAATTTATTTTGAATGTGTTTATTATATTTTTAAATATTTGTGTCTCTAAAGCCGTTGGTTTAATTATTTAATAATTTCAGTTTAATATAACCTATTTAATAATTACAGTTTAATATAATCCTCATGCCACAACAAAGAAAAGATCTCTGAAAATAATTCTTAATGTTGAATTATCATTCTGGATACAGTATTTTCAATCCTCCCTGAAAACATTTACTACGTTCACACATTGTTTTGGAAACAATTTTGAAAACAATCCGCTAGTTCAAAACACCGTGTGAATGGAGAATGACAGATCATATTGGTTCAAATTCGCTCCACCAAATATAGGTGATCGGTATGGGAAATTGTATTGATAACGCCCATATGAGTAAGTATGTTACTATTAAAGTGCTATATAATTACGATCTTATTAAATTAAAGAAAATTCATTTACTCATTTTAGTGTATCACATTTTTTTCTTTTTTTAACAATTCTCAGATGACAAAATTCCAATTAATTAATTCTAAAATAAACAAACAAACAACTTTTTTTATAAATAAATAAATTTTATTTGTACTAGATAGTACTTAAACAATTATTTTATTATTATTTTTTTTTTTTAAATTGGTTTATATCTAAAAGTCAATAGAGTAACATTCCATTAAAATATTAAGTATTATTTTACCCAACTTCCCAACAACAATGTAATTAAATCATTATTTCCATATTCACCAATAATCTGGAAATTCACAGCCACTAAAGTTATGGGTAACCAACTTTTCCTCAATTATTTAAAGAAATAACAAGTGTAATAAAATTTGAGAATGAAAACTATATGCACAAATAAAGGGAGTAATTAACACGTTTATTCCAGTGAGTCTAATATGGGTATGAATAAAAAAGGTACATTCCTATTTTTTACTTAATTTTGGAAGAAGGGACTATTAAAAATTTAAATCTTTGGGCTCAACGTGTTAAATACCCCCAACAAACTGTCCTTTTTACAATAATAGAAAATTATAGTAAGTATGTTACTATTAAAGTGCTATATAATTACGATCTTATTAAATTAAAAAAATTCATTCACTCATATTAGTGTATCACATTTTTTTCTTTTTTTAACAATTCTCAGATGACAAAATTCCAATTAATTAATTTTCTGCCTTGAAACTGGCATAATACTAGGGGGGATTGATAAGTAACGTCTCCCAATTTTAATTTGTAATTCAGGAAGCAATAAAAATAATAATTAGCATAAAAGTAAATTTATTTAGGTTTCAAGGAAAGTTATCATTTTTCAACTGTTGGGGTGAACCAATTCAGCTCAAATTTTCAAACTCCTCCAAACGTGAAATCCATTATTCAATCTGTTGATGAAAAATTTTACATTTAGTGTTTTAATCCATGACCGCACTTCATCATCTGTTAAAAAGTTTTGACCTTTAAGGACCAAAAGGACCTTTTATGGACCAGCCTATCAGACTTTTGGCTTTTCCTTAAGTTAAAAGAACACCAAGGTCAAAAATTTTCGACAGATGAAGAGCGGTCATGGAGTAAAACACTAAACGTAGAATTTTTCATCAACAGATTAAAAATATGGATTTCGCATTTGGAGTAGTTTGTTACATGAAAAATGATAATTTTCCTTGAAACTTAAATAAATTTACTTCACTTTTATGCTAATTATTAATTTTCATTGCTTCCTGAATTACAAATAAAAATTGGGAGACCTTACTTATCAATCCCCCCTTGTATTTGGCATATGTACATGTACAGTAAAACCTGGATAGTGACCACCGAAGGGACCAACCAAAAGTAGTCACCTTAGGCAGATGGTCACAATAAGCAGAAAATGTACAGGAAAGTATGAAGGGGACCATGAAAAAGTGGTCACATTGACCAGGTGGTCAATATACACAGGTGGTCACTTTAGCAGGTTTTACTGTATTTAATTTTTATCATATTCACTTTTTATTTAAAAATATAAGAAATATTGCCAGTAAAATGAACATTCAATCATATTTGTTTCTAATTCAATATTATGTTTGACCTTTTTTTATTTCTAAANTAATTTATTAATGCCATATATAGGTGCCCACATATGGTTTTAAATATAAAAAAAAAATAGGTGTAGGGGTTTTCTGTTCCTTTTACAGTTTTGCCTCTTATCAATTTTTTTTCTTTTCATATTCGATCATGCTTGTGATTGTGATACGCCGAGTTAATTTTCGTTTTTAGGCAAATTCGACTTAATTATTTATTTAAGAATGGTTTGTTTTTTATTATAATAAATATGTTAGCTATATTCATCTGAATGCAGTTAGGAGTAAATGCTTTAAATTTCTGTCTTATAGATTTTCTGCATGTTCGTTTGTCAATACTGATCCTACTTGTAATACCTACCGGAGCTTTATTATATCTTCAATTTTATATGTTTCAGATTCGATGTGTTAAATTAGTTCCTCGTTTTAGAACTCAGAATAATATATTAATGCAGTCATGGCGCCACCCGGTTGTTCTAAAAATATCTACACAAATATTGGTAAACAATTCTTAATTTGTTTTTTGATCTGGCTAGACTTAATCCTCATGTGAACAATTAACTCTGTTTTCTTGATTATCTTTTTACTTTACGCTTATTTGCTACTTCAAGATCATACGATCAAACTGGAATTATTTTATAAGAAATTATTTCAAGATCTAGCTCACTTAAATTCATAATGTAATCAGTTTGGCTCTTTATTTACTTTAATCGCCTGATTCAATTTTTTAATTATGCAGTCACAGGGAACGTAGTCTCTTATACATCCATTTTTCTACTTATTAATTTAATTTGGTTCTATATTCCATATTCCACATGTGTTACTTACCTACTACTTTTATTGCATCATAATTATTGATACACGACTATGTTCAATAATTTTATTTAATGTTTGTCCGATTCGGCTGAACAGTATAAGGCCCCTTCTGATAACACATTCTCTCACTTTTGATCTCTTTCTAGACTTTATATATAGATATATCTTGTCTGTTAAACTCTTTTGTACTTTGATTTGTACCTCTACCTGGTCTATATGCAGGAGGGTTGTTTTTCTTCATAAAACTAGCCAAGCAACGTGAAGTGGCGCGGAGCGGCGATTGAAAATTCTATGGCAAACAAAGTGAAGAAAACAAAAACTTGTTATCATTTTTTAATATTTTGCAAATCATGCATTTTTTTTTTTTTTTTTTGGATATATCGATGTATAACGTAATTATAACAATCGATAGTACCGACTTGCGATATCTAGTTGGGGACCTCTTTATCTAGGGTAGTTCTACCTCAGATTCAATATTATTAAAGCTCTTTAATCAGAATTGCTGCCATAAAATTAATATTACTTCAAAATTAATTTATTTGGGTAGGTAATTTGCTTTTATTGAACCTTCCATATATTTTGCAAGTTATTCATACGATTGAGCTTTTGTTGGCATTAGCCCATAGTTTTTAACATTTGAAAAAATAGTTAAATCGTTTATGAAAATAGATGTTTTTAAAGTATAAATTTATAGTTGTTTCTACTTTCAATGTGGGAAAATAGAAAAAAAAAATGAGGAAGGGTAAATGATGGCTCAAAGTTTTGAGTTCTGCAAGGTTGGGTCAATTAAGCAAACAAAAATGTCACTGGCAGAGAATAAGGATAACAACACCTTGTGACTTTATTTTTTTTTTTCTCTCACATAGGTTGGTCATCCCAAGCTATTAGACTCTAATTGTAATATAACTATTACACGTTCACACATCATTTTGGATCAATTCGTTTTTAAAACGATACATTTTCACACAGCCAAAAATACAGGGGATCAAATTTTTTTTTTTTGTATATATCATAACAGTGAAGTCACGAGCAAAACCATCTTTATTGTTACCTAATATGCCCAGGATTTTTTATATTATATTTAAAAGTTTTTACAGGTTATTATCTTTGGTTTAAAAACGTTTTTGCAGTTTAAAAAAAAAATAAATGGAAGCTGATATTTTGATCCCCTCCATTAATGAGCATTATGAATACGATCCCCCGTTCCTATTATGTATTTTTGGTGGAGCGGATTTGAACTGATACGATCCGTCATTCTCCATTCAGACAGCGTTTTGAACTAGCTATCGTTGTCAAAACAATGTGTGAACATGGTATATAAGTGGGTTCATGTATAATAAGAGTATCTTAATTCATTGAATATGTATTTTATAAAATGGACTTCTATAGGAATGGTTCCTCTGATTATGGTTTTGTTTGTCAATTTAGAATTGCATTTCATTTAAATATTGCTTAATTTAATATTTTTGTTTAATTTTTTATTTAGTGTTCAAGAGATTATTCTTCCAAACGCCCAAATATTTTTACACAGTTCATAGAAAATGTAAAGCAAGATTTAGCTAAAAACAAAGAGATGAAGGAAAGCTTAAAAAAATTTAGAGAAGAAGCTGATAAATTAGAACAATCAGATGCTCTGAAAAAAGCTAGGTAAGTTGTTTAGCTTGCTTGTTCACCAGACAGGTGCATTTCTGGTACTTCTTTTAATTCCTATATATATATATATTGAAAACTTTATTTATCAACATTGTCAATAATGATAAGCTAATTTTTAGAAGAAAAGCTAGATTTTTTTTATCGAAATTAGCATTATAGATATCATTGGACAAATTCAAGGGGATATAAATGTTGTAAATATGTTCAATAGAGTAATATCGAATTATTATTCTTGTTTCTATATTGTGTACGATACCTTGAAATGGATACATTGAACTGAATAATGGTGTTGGTGTTGGGGTAGAGAATAAACTTATATCTTGTGTTAATAGAATTTAAAAATAATTTCTGCTATGGGATTGAGAAAACAATCCTGCAAACTTGTTAATATATTTAGAAGTAAGTTTAGATATTTATATATTCTTTTCAGAACATAAAGTTAAAGGCCTCAACTTTTTAATTAAGTAATAGCTATTTTATTAATATAACAGGAATTTCAATGAACGTATGTACATGAGATACTGTGGTAACAGCTCGTTGCCAATGTTTTAACTCAGTTTCATTTATTCTGTCGGTTGTTATGATTATTGTTTAGTTTTCAAACATCAAATTAATTTTTGTTTCAAGTATAAAGATAAATATCTTTTTGTCCCTTTAATTTGAAAGAGAAAAATTTAATGTCTATATTGAGTTTGTTAGTTATTTAAAATGTAAATATTTTAATTAAATGTATTAAAGGTCAGAATCCATCTCTTCCCAAGCAGATAAGAAAGAAAAGCTCGATGAAGGACTACTTTTACGAAGAGTTCTTGTAGGCTCCACCAGTTCATTCCAATTATCAATTATATTATTGACTTGTTGTTTATCCATTAGACAAGATGGAGGTATTGATTCGAGCTTTGATGGTGTTATGGGAGAAAGTAAAAATGGTGCTAATTTTTTTCGCTGATTTATAACTTCATAAACATAATCCTTGAGACTGCTTATAGTGTAAACCTCAGCAACCAAAAAGAAAAGGTGGGTAACAGCCCACTGTATGAAAGATTGTCTCATTGATTTTATCGGTAATAGGCTTAAAGCGGCATCTTGCAGGTTCATTAAAAACGATGTTATTCGGGACAGGAGAAGTGGATCCTTCACTTCTATTATTATGGTACAGTTAAAGATTAGTAAAGCTTCAAGAGTTTTAGGATAAATAGCATGTCTTATGTAACATATCAGCATTGAAAGAATTATTTGTTTTAATGCATTTTGGATTTGCTCTAATGTTTCAACAGGACAAACAGTTTGATTTTCGCTGTTAATCTTATTTGCATGGGAAAGAAAATTATCAGTTGAGTGAATTTGATAAAGACAAGCAATGGTTGGACTGAGCATCTGAGTAAATAATTGGTAACCTCTAATAACAACATCTGGGTCACGGTCATCTAACATTAATATTAAAGGATCGATAAGATTATAAAAGCCACTTATCTCTTTATCCGTACACAGGTTATAGAGTAAATCAGCAATATCGGATCTGTAAATTCCAATTGAAACGCGGATTGTTTGTAAAGCAATAGCAGGAAGAATTTTGTCTTCATTATTGCTGGCTAGAGTGGCCAAACAACCTTCTATTGCTGTTTTGGCTTCAATTCTCCTTGGGTCGCATTCAGCCAGTAACTGGCAACATCTCTCTACCAGTTGTTTAATACTATCTTGAACATCCTGGGATCTATAAATCATCAATAATATCTGCAAGATCTCTGCATATTCAGCTAGATACTCGTAATCTGAATGCATGTTTTCCATGAGATATAACAAACAGCTGCCTTGATTTTTGCATTTTTCACAGATATTAACTATTAAATTTATGCAGTCGTCTTTCATTTGCCAATAATATTTATCTTGTATGATTTTAAAAATATTTCTCACAAAAGATGTTGGAATATTACCATCGACTAAAAGTTTGTTCAAAACATGTTTCACACATTCATTACTCCTTACTGAAAGAACCCTACTTTCTTTGTCAGCATAAATTGACATATGTGTTTTTATTGTAGCACCTATTAATAGTTCAACCTGATGAACTTGAAAATCTCTGTGGTCTGTAAACTCTTTAACTAGATGCTCTATTACTTTGAGTTTGATTAGAATTTTTTTAATCTTTTTCTTTTTTACTGATTCGTCTACACTACTAGTATCACTCCTATTATCTATTTCTCCACCATAAGTATTTTCTGAGATCTCAAGTAACATATTCAGTACTTTGTATCGATCTAAATAGTTCTCAGCAGTAGATTGAACTTTTTTAAGTCCCTCCAATAGGTTTTGAACCTGTATTAAACCACTATCAGACACTTTCCCTATTGATAACTTCCCTATTTCTAACTGTTTATTTTTGTGCAGCTTTTCTTGCCTTCCTGGTTTTTGTTCTTCATCCAAGTTTTCTTCAATATCTTCTAATTTTTCTTCAACATTATCTAATTTTTCTTCAATAACTTCTAATTTTTCTTCAATATCTTCTAAGTTTTCTTCATTCATTGGTCAGGAGGATAATTTATTTGACAAAAAAAAACTGTCAAATTTGTAAGAATAATAAGAAATTTATAGAATAAGAACATTTAAAAGTAGTGCTCAGAGTATATAATTATTTTAAAAAAATATAAAAAAAACTATGGCATCAATTAAATTTCATTAACATTACTATGTTACCTAAGAAAATTCATCAGTTTATTCAAAAAATCATTTTTCTTTTCTTTTAGAAAGTTTGCTTGGGAAGTAAACTGTTGAGCCGAATTCTACCTGTAGTTCTCTCTGATTGTTGGCGTTTTCCTTATCTCCCTTACTTTACTTCCTTCCCCCTCTCTTTGTGATTGCTTTAGGGCAGCTATGTGCTTTTTTGAATAGCTTTGTACAACTTTAAAATACCGATTACATAATAGATGCTCACATGGCCTATAATTCTCTTTTAATGTCTTCTACAATTGTATTAGTTGGTTTGGAACTAAATTCAAATGCTGTAGAATCTGAAGCGTAATGTGAGAACGTGTACATTGTGTTGGCAGAAACTGTCCATTGACTTTTAATGACATGAATAAGCACCTGACAATTATGTACTCTCTCTCAAATACATTTTCACTTAAATATTGACCAATTGGGTGTTTAAATTATTAAATAAATCCGGTCATTGACTCTGGAGATAATTCTTCCCTCAAAGTTTAGCTGTATAGTTAGTTATATCATATAAATATTATTCCATGATTATTATAATACCACAGAATATATTATCTAACTAAGGTGCATTCAGAATCACGAACCACAAATGGCAACTGGCAGTTTGTTGTGGTTAATGCAATGGCAGCTTCAAATTACTCTTGTTGCCTAGGGTGGAGTTTAGGTTGTGTGTGAAGCTAGTGAGGATGCTCGTGTTTAAAAACTTTATTATTTTAAGTTTCTAAATATTAGTAAATATAGAACTAAATAACATTTTACAAATTCACTTCACAATGAATTAAACAATGTTTTCAACTATTAAATTAAGCCCTGTAAAGGTAACATTATGGTTATCTAACCGAGGTTTAAAAAGCTGAAAGTTTAAAACACGTTCAGTTGTTGGGTTGGTCTTTCTGACCACTCAGGTTACAGGTTACTTCTCAGTCAACTTGCTTAGTTATTCTGAACACAATCTAATAACGAGGGTAGGCTGAAAAGTAATGCACACCATGCTTGTAGAACACGAATGAAATTACCTTCAGAAGCGCACCAGGCGGCATTTGATAGTCACATTTGATCAGTTATCATTTTTTTAATAAAAATTATAAAGAAACTACCACTTTTGATGCTACTTTCTCAGTGTGACACAGATGATCTGAGGGTCATTTTAGTCATTTATATTTCTTTTTTCAATTGTAATAAACTATAATTTAGCATGTAAAATTTAACACAAGCAAGGCTTGGGGCCTGATAATGCCCAAAAAGGGTGAATTATAACCCTTTTTTAATTAACTACATAATTGTTAATTTGTACTCACCTATATGATCCTTAAAACAAATAATCTAAATTTATAATTTTTTTGTATTGGTTTGTTTAGAACTAAATTCCATGCTGTAGAATCTGAAGCATCAAGGAGTTCAGAAATTTTTAAAGAGAAACTAGATTCGATCAAAGGAAAAGTCAGTGAAGCCATAGAAGAAGCTGGAAAAACTGAAATTGCCAAAAAAGCTGGTTTGTATTGTTTCTTTACTTTAATAAATAAAGTATTTATTCTTTATCTTCTAACCAAGGTGCAGATTGCAAACATACTAAGAATTTTGGCATTTTCAATGTTGTTCTTACTAAAAATTCTTGTTAGGTGTAGTCTGCTGGCGTAGACATGGGCTACATCACTCTCTCTATTTTTTTTTTTTTATGTTTTGAATTAGTTAATTTGCTATGTTAATTAATCTATATAGCTATGCTATTATTAGAGCTGTTTGATTTTAGTTCAAAGAAAATTTGAAAAATTTGAAAATTCTGTTTGATTTTAGTGTAGTGTTTTTGAGACAAATATTATAAACCATGTTTGGGCAATTTGATATACCAGAGGATGAGAGGAGGCTAACTAACTGGAATAATATACAAGCAAAACATGTNAAAAAAAAAAAAAAAAAAAAAAAAAAAAAAAAAAAAAAAAAAAAAAAAAAAAAAAAAGTCATTATATGAAGATGTGTATAGATCAACAAACAAAATCTAGGAATCTAATATTTTTTTAAAAAAATAGACTACAATTTAAGTCATAGTGCATGCCTAGAAGCTCTCAATAAAGAAAACTTGGAGATGTTAAGAGCAACAAAAGATCCCAATATAGAGAGCACATATCATTAAAGATTAAAAGAGGTCTAATTGGCCTATTTGGCTGTCTGTTAACAAGAAAAATACAAAATACTTATTTTAAAAAAATGTGAAACATTTATTACGCTCCTTTTACATCATTCACTCGGATTTCTCAAGGAATATTAGATTAAAGGATCCATATTTGTTCCAGATTGTTGATGAACTATTTATTTGGTGAAGGGAAATTTAACTGGTCTCTATAAAATGGACCACAATACAAAAGGCAAGATGGAGTAAACAAATTAAATTAGTTATTAATTTAATAACTTTATTTAACTAATTCAAATTATTAGTTCATAAGTTACGATTGGTGAAGCATTATCATAAATTTAAATAACTAATGATGCAGTGCATAAAGAACTGACGTAGAAAAATGTGCATTTAGCTCCTTTATATGCCATATTTATTTTTCCAAAATGGCTACCTTGTAATATTTTTCAGGAGAAAACTTAAATATTCTTCATCTTACTGAAAAGAGCTTTAAAATTGTTAGTAGCATGCCTTATACTTTTTTCTAACACCCACATTGGGACAATTTTTGTTTTCAAATTGCCAGCTAAGAGTGAACATTTTGTATTAATTGTTACATATTCTTTTCCTACTCTTCGAGACCTTCAAAACGAGGTATAACATATTTTGCTGCCAATTTTGTTTTGTTTTTATTCGTCTTCCATATTGAAAATATTAAGTGTAAAATTGATTAAAATTGTATGGTTCTAAAATATGCTGAGATGCACATAGGTGCCACATTTAAATTAAATCCATAACTTTTTAGGCCCTGTTATCATTCGACATACAATCACAAACTTTTAAAATCCCTAGACTCTAGAATAAAGAACTCTTCAATGAAGAACTTGTTCAATAATAAAAACATTATGGACAGGGGAAAACAAGATGATCCTGCTTAAAAAAATAAAATAAAATAATCTGCCAATTAGGGCATTTAGCTTCCTATTTTATATACTTTAATGATTTTAATCTGGGACTATCTGCAGGCTACTTTCGACAAACCATCCAAATTTCATAAAAATGAGAGGAATAGTTCCGAAATGTATCTTGGTGCATGTGTGGAAGAAAAACAAATGGGCATAGAAGCTTGAAAGTAATATGGGTCCAACATTGGGCTAATCATGACTTACCACCCAACTACTATAATATTGGAATTTTGAAATTTAATGTATGTTGGTTCAGAAAAATTGACCCACAGACAGACACGGAACAAAAAATGTTCTCTGCTCAACATAAAAGAATCTATTCAGTTAACAGCATATAATTTTCTGGCCTAAATAAGAAAAAAAGCCTCAATAATCATTTTTGGAATTATTTAAAAGGTTTAAAAATAATTTTCTTAACAATCTATTAAAAAAATGAAATAAAATACATAAATAAAAATACACTGCCAATTAGTGTGGCACATAGCTTCCTCGCATGCTATCTTGTACTTTATTGTTATATTAGCATTAACTATTTATTACTTTATTGTTTATTGTGTAAGAATAATTAACAGTTTTCAGCGATCTTTAACACTTCATAGGTCTGGTACTTGACTTAACTTATATAATTCTCATTGATTAGGGGGAGGGTCAGGAAACCTAGGGATGGGTTGCCAAAATATTAGTAGGCTTAAGCTATTTTGTTTTTTAATTATCAAGTATTATAAACTATCAAGCCCCTATGAATTATTTGGGTGAAAAAGTTAAATAAAGCTTGAATATAACATAATGTATCAATGTGTAATGGTCTAGACAAGAAGAGCTAAAATGTATTATGTATAAGTAATAAGTTATCCAGTTAGTATTAAGTTATCCATTTAAACAATAACCTACTCAACCAAATCCGAAAAACTAAAGAAAACAGTTATTTTCAATTTATCCTAAGAAAAAATA
>KZ654016.1:14420-27816 GCA_001010745.2 Gerris buenoi
AAAGGGCAAGAGACAGACAGACAGACAGACAGACAGACAGGCAGACAGACACGGAACCAAAAATGTTCCCTGATGTCTGTAACGGATTTCTGTCTTGGAATTTTTAAAATCGGAGGCATAAAACTTTTTTGTTCTCAAAAGTGAACACAATGCTTCTGTTAACTTTGGTAAGCTCGGAAGCAAAAATAAAAATAAAAACATTAATATTCTTAATCTGTGCATTAAAAGCTTCCTCATAAATGACGAAAGAATATTAATAAAATATAGGGTACTCGTATATATAAAGTAAATGCAGTTGGTTTGTGCAGGTAACTTAACATTACATGCCTATTAAGTGAAATCATTTTATGTTAGTATAGTAGCGATGTGTATAAATTTCTCTAAATTGGGCAACATGACATAGATCCAGTAAATATTAGTTTATAGTGCAAGCTCTAGTGTTAGTTTATATTGCAGTTTGTGGAAAATGAGTTTTAGTGTGTTGTCAATGCACTAAAACTCATGTGGCACCAACTGTACATGTTTTTAACTTGACTTATTTGTTAGCTTAACATTTTGATATGCAGGTCAGTTTAGGTTTTCTTTCTATATTATATGAAGATGTATTCAACATTTTTGCAATTCTGATCAGTGTATAGATGCAACTTTAATTTTATATTTTTATAGGTATTAAAATTAAAAAATATAATGATTAATAGTACGAGCCGTTTCTCTAACAGACAACTGAAATGCTATGCTTGCTATGAGTTTTTAATTGTTTCGATTTTTCTTTCCAATTATTATAATGGTGTAGCTTAAATATGACGATGAAATGTATATTTTTGTATAGCTCTGCCTCCTACTCACTTTGCTCGTCGCATGGCGACAATTGACATTTTACAATTTAATACATTTGTTTGTTTACAAAACTTTTTTAATTGTATAGATAAATTATATATTTTCACCAAAGAATTTATGCTTACAATATTGTTGTTTTTATAAATATTAGTTTTTGTCTTTACAATTCATTTATTTATATTTTGGTGAGGAGCCTTAGTAGAGTAAAACTCTAGAGCGAGTTAACCCTGTCTCTTTGAATTAGTATAATTATAGTTTTATTAAATAAATATTTTTAATTGATTGAATACCCTCTTCTATAGGTTGAGGAGTTTTATAGGCAGTAGACTTATTTTCATTATCCATTTCTTCATCCTCATCCTCAAAACTTGGAACTGTCTATAACAAATAAGATTTAATATGTCATAACCTACTAAGTTTAGAATTTGACTGCATAGGCATTAAAATTATATTAACAATATTTACTGTTTTGTTTGCAGGGCATTTTAAGAGTGAGATTGGAAAGACAGCAAGAGGTGCTGCTGAAACTATTTCCGAAAAAAGTCAAGCTATAGGAAAGAGTGGCGCTTTTCAAACACTGAGTGAAACAGCTGCTGCAGTCAAACAGGAATTGGATCAAGGAGGTATTCATGCACATGTTTACCAACCTCCTATTAAACTTCGCAAGAGAATCGAAACAACTGCAACAGCTGCAGCCATAGCACCTGACATGGACTCAACAGGTATCGAACTTCATAAAGACTCAAAGTTTTTCCAATCATGGCAAAATTTCAAAGATAACAATGCATATGTGAACAAACTGATAGATTTGAAGATTAAATACGACGAGAGTGATAATCCTGTTATTAGAGCATCAAGAGTATTGACAGACAAAGTCACCGATATTATGGGTGGTTTGTTTCAAAAGACTGAACTTTCTGAAACACTTACTGAAATTTGTAAAGCAGATCCAAGTTTCGACAAGACACAATTTTTGAAGCAGTGTGAAAGAGATATTATTCCTAATATCCTTGAAGCAATGATTAGAGGTGACCTCGATATTCTCAAGGACTGGTGTCATGAAGGTCCTTATAACATTTTTGCCACATCAATAAAACCAGCTAAAGATGCAGGTCACAAATTTTGTTCAAAAATATTAGACATAGATAGTGTAGATTTGATGATGGGAAAGGTGATGGATCAAGGACCCGTACTGTTTATTAGTTTTACTTCCCAGCAGTTATACTGCCTGAAAGATAGTAAAGGCACCGTAGTTGAAGGAGACCCTGAAAAAGTTCTCAGAGTTAATTATGTTTGGGTATTATGTCGAGACCAGACTGAACTAGATCCTAGAGCTGCATGGAGATTACTAGATTTATCAGCACATTCTGTTGAACAGCTTGTATAACTTTGTATTCTCAAATATACGTCATTTTGTTACTTTTCTCATAAAGTCTCTTTGTATATAATATTATTGAACCATTGTACAAATTGTAAATATAAGATAGTTGTTAAATATAATATCTGCCAATTTTTTGTTTAATTATCAAACCTTTTTCTTCATAGAACTCAACTGTTTGCAAGTAGGTATTGACTTAATGGTACAGCTAGAGTTTTGATATCGATTGAGATTTGGAAAACAAGCACATTTTGTTTGAGGAAAGCAGGTAGTGGACAGTGAGGAGGCAGATAAATAGGTGCATGTTCATTTTTCATGAACATTGATTTGCCTTTTGAGGAACAGTGTTTGTTTATTTTTAATAGAAAGTGTTCATTTTAAATCAAAAATTTCTTTACATGAATCAATAAATTGAGTAGTGAGTATGAACAATATCTCTTACCTTCCAACTCAAATTTATTCTACATTGTATTACCAACACTTCTTTGAAGCCGATACGTTGGACACCTCAAAAATATATGGCCCAGCGTTTCCCTCTCAGCGAGATTGAGATATTTTATTTGTAGTGATAATGTACTTTCTCTTTATATGAGAAAGTAATATCTAGTTTTTTTTTTATAAATGGTTATTTGATGAAACATTAAGGCCCTACTTAACTAGAAAATTTCAGTGCCACAGTCTTTACTTTAGCATGGAAATCGAAAATGCTTGAGACCAAAATAATCATGAAATGTGACTTTGTGGGAAAACAGTTAAAATTTGGCCCATGGTTTGTTTGGCATTTTTTGTAGCTCCTGAGGTGTAGAACGTNTTTGAGCCCTATTTCAACTTCCTATTATAAATAGGACAGGCGCCATTTTGATACTACGGGTTTTATCGTTGTATTAAAATGGTGCCTGTACTATTTATCATAGGACGTTGAAATAGGGCTCAAATTGCGCAGAATTAAAATTATGAATGAAGCCTGTGATTATATTTTTGATATCTTGCTTAGAACCAGAGTTATTTGAATTTTACTGTTTTTCCTAAACTCAAAGGGCGGTATAGCCTTAAAATGTATTACACACCTATAATGTAATCTTAAAGATAAATCATTTCAAAGAATTATAAGAAATGTCAACATTAAAATTTCTTTTTTTTTACTACAATAATTCTGCTATTTTCTTTGGTTATGCTTCTAGATTCTAGAAGGAAATAAATGTGTATATTCTATATACTGTATACGTAAAATACTAAATTGAACATTAGATAAAAGAAAAATGTCATTAATCTTCCACAAGCGGCTTTGAAAGAGATGAGGGACCCCATAATATTGTTGCAACTCCCCTTGCGTTGGCGAATTTTAGTTCCATCACTGTCTATCGTTCTCATGAAAAAAGAAAAATTATTGTTGTAAAAGATCCATGTAATTTTTTTAAAATAATTAGTCCTCTCATAATAAGCGACTTACGAGAATGTAAAAATTCATCGGGAGTATATCTTTATTTAGTTGCAAATTCCACCTTATCAATACAATATTCTTTTAATTTTATTTTAATAGCAACACTGATTTCTTGTCAACCCAAGCCGAAATTGTCATTTTCTCCTTGTTTGTAGACAAATTTTCATGATTTGGACGATTATATTAATCCATTTTTTATTAAGGATAGTTAGGTTTTTTTTTATAAATAATGTAGGCTTCAATATTTAGGGCATTCCTTATTTTTTTTTTACAATAAACCAATTTATTCCACTCTAAAGCATCTGTTGATACCGCATTTGACCCACAAAGTCAAGTTTTATGATTTGATAGATAATCTACAAATATATAAAAGAGAAAAATAGATAATGCTAGACTAAAATTAGGAAACTACAATAATAATTTGAACTGAAAATGCATAGAGTGTGACATAGGTTCTTACCACCTGTGGAAATATATTAAATTAAAAGAATATGTGGGCATTAGAGGTATTGGTTTAAATATAAATATGAAAAACTAAAACAAAATTGCTCATAATGCCTAAACAGTTAGAATGGCAGTGAACAAGTGAGTGGAACCAAAACAGACGAGACAGGGGGGTAAGACATGTGGAGGGGATTTTTTTTTAGTGAACTTCAAAGAAAAAATAAAGTAATAAAATAATAAATTTAGAGTCCTGTTCAATGTCCAAATTTAAAAATCTAAGAAAAGGACTAAAGGTTTGACATATGGTATAATGGTAATTATAAAATAAAAGTTAATTTTTTTTGTTTGTTTATTTTGGTAATAATATATTATTTTAGGCGAAAGCTTTGATGCAATAAAAAATTCATTCTTTAACAAGGACTATACCATTCCCATAAATACCTCCGCCTTAGATTAATAATAATGTTCCTTAATCGTTGAATGTGATTTTGTTTTTGTTGAGATTTTAAATCGCATTAGCAATGTTTCCTATAAGAGGCAAATAATTNTCTCCTTGTTTGTAGACAAATTTTCATGATTTGGACGATTATATTAATCCATTTTTTATAAAGGATAGTTAGGTTTTTTTTTATAAATAATGTAGGCTTCAATATTTAGGGCATTCCTTATTTTTTTTTTACTATAAACCAATTTATTCCACTCTAAAGCATCTGTTGATACCGCATTTGACCCCGCTCTTTCAGTTTGATTCCCACTTTTTCTTATTATTTTATTGTTTTTGAAACATTTTTATTTATTTTTAAACTTGAGGTTTGTTTACAACTTACAACCAATATCTTATAGTAATAGAGGTTCTGACAAGAGCGTAGAAACACTTCTTGTCCATGTGATCTTAACTCTTGCATTTAAGATTTTCTATTTTGGTGTTTATTCAATATTGAACTTATTACTATTGATAAGTTCAGTTCTGTGCTGAAAACATACATTATAAATTCTAGCCCTCTCTTAGGATATGATTGGTGACCACAGATTATGGAGTGACCTTATCTTATGCATTAAGGCTCGGGTTTGAACTCAAGATCGTTGTTTATTTTGGTAAGTATGTTATTTGTGCTTTAATACACATTTTCATATTTCAGGTTCAATCTTTGATTAAAATGAATGAATTGTGATGGTCCTTACCTTGTCTGTTCAAAGAAATGAATGTCTTCATTTTTCACTACATAATATTTTTTCACTACATAATAGTATTGTTTATCTGTTTCATTTTTTCCTCCACGAACTATTCTTTGAATTTTTTAAAATATTTTGTCACGAAATATAGAGAATAACTTCCAATCGTTTTTTAGTTATTAATTTTAACTGGATTTCACTTTTATATCATTAAATTTCCTTGTTAGGCTAATCCTTTCTGTATTTTGCAATATTGCTGAATTAGTAGAAATATACAAAAGTGATTGGTAAAATTCCAATTATCCAGCCATCTAGGAGAGGAGGTTGGTGAAGTGGGGAGGCCTCACTTGAATGTATTGTTTTGACAAAGGGATATTATCTCTCAACTATATAAATAATTCAAATGTATAAACCATACAGATATAATCTCTTAAATATATTTATCTTATTCTTAAATGTATTTACTTGTTTTGATTAAGGGATATAATCTCTTGATAGTATAAATCAAGCAAAATTATGCTGCCAAGCGATCCTCGATTGTATGAATCACTGCAGTAGAGCCAACAATGCTCCTTATCATAATATAATAGTTTATTGGGCAAAATGCATTTGGCGTGTGTTTTATATGCTTAAGAAATTATTTCCTTTATCTTAAAGGTTTTATCATTGTGTAGTATTAAAGTTTAGATCATAACCATAAAGATTAAGTCAATATTTTTATGGAGATAGTAAAGTATTCTATAGGATATATCCTCCTAGAAGTATATCAGCCTTTTAGTTCATATCATTTCAAATTTATAGTGTTTAATATTCAAGCTAGAAGGCATTATCTTAAATTGCATTCAGAATCATTATCCAGGTTGGCCGAGAAGTAACTGGTAAGTCAGGAAAGACCAACAACTGACCATGTTTCTAAACCTTCGAATGTGGTCTTAGGTTTACATAAAATTGGTGAAACAATATTTATGTACCCAAAAGACCTTGTGGCCCATGCTTCTCCTCCTCCTCTGAAAGTAATATATTACACAGGGTTAATTTCCTAAGGGGTTTTAGAGCAGCTTATATAGAATCTAGTGTTGGCGAAAGGAGGTTCTTCCTTTGACCTATTGGAGTTTAACTGAACTGTGTAAATAGGTTGGAACAATACCTGAGTGTGATTGGACTGGGACCAACCCTAATTGTAACCGTAGGTGTGAATCCACCTTGACATTACTGTAATTTGTCAGTCTTCACTTTCCTAGTACATATTGTATTTTTGATAACATGAGAACATATGTATTTTTCAGGATTGAAATTTGTCTACAACTATTGAATATGGACCCTTCCCGTCAGGATTTGGCAGAAGATGAAGAGCTAGTAAGTGACATCCTTATTTTTATACTTAACAAGTTTAAAGCATGTATAAATAAACTATGTTATTACTTTAAGTAGATTTCGTTGTTCTGATTAATTATTTTATTATCGTTTTAAATAACTAAATAACTTTATATTTTGGCTCAGCATTTCGTTTTCAGGGTTCATTTTATATATTTATTTTACTAACTATATTTTATTTTACTTTCAGGTTATATCATGGTTGAACCAAGCTTCTTTAGAGAGTGATGTAGCTGTAAAGACTGACTACCTTTCAAAAGTACAAGAGATAATACTCAACAAGCAACCTAAACTATTAGACACTTATCTTCATGAGGTTTTAGCTTTTCAAAACGATCGAAACATTGATGTTAGAAAATGTGTTGTTAATTTTTTGGAAGCTGCAATGTAAGTCAAACCAAATTCTATTTTGTTTGTTGCTTTTAATTATTGTACATTGACATTCTTTCTTTATTTTTTTATTCTAATTTTGTGTGTTTTTTTCCAGAAAAAATGACTGTGAGCTTTTGCCTAAAATTGTTATTAATATTCAAGTTCTTCTTCAAGACAAAGCCCCTCAAGTCCAGAAAAGGGTAGTTCAAACTGCTACCCACATGTACAGACTATTTTTATCGTGGATGACCAAGTCTTCAACCGTAAATGACCAAATGCAAGCTGTCTGGAATGTTCTTTGCAATATGAAAGCTTTTATAATTAACATGGTTGATTGTGAAAATGATGGGTATGAAATATAACAAATTATTTATAATATTTCATGGATATTATTTACTAAATAATAAAATTAAGAATTAGTTCTACAAATCCGCTAAATTACCATTAATTTAATATTTTTATTTTATTTTTTAGTCTTAGAACACAAATAGTGAAATTTCTTGAAACTGTAGTTCTTCTTCAGACTCATACAAGTCCAGATATCAAAAAGAAAGCCAATGAATTTTCACTTGAAGATATCCCTTACACATTAAAATTGGCTAAAAGAAGAAAATTGGAAGAAGAAGCACTGTAAGTTTTAATTTGATGTATTCCTTTCTTTTTAATTATTAATTTTGAACTAAACTTTACTTTTAATGTTTATTTGTTTGTTTTTTAGGACTGTATTTGATTTAATGCTCAAGTTTCATGGATCAGCTCATATAAGTAGTGCAAATTTAATTACATGCATGGGCTCTCTTGTTACCATTGCTAAGGTCAGACCACAATTTTATGGAAAAGTAGTTCACGCTCTTGAATTATTGCATTGTAAGTATTTACTTAATTTGTGTATTTAATTAACATGTATTTACTGTACACTACTTTTAATTGTTCATTTAATTGATTTTTATATTTTTATCCAAGTGAATGTGCCTCCAACGCTATCAACATCTCAAGTCAGTTCTGTGAGGAAACAGTTAAAAATGCAGTTACTAGTATTACTAAAGCAACCAAATAGCTATGAGCATACTTCAAATATAGCATCATTATTAACTGATCTAGGAGCTTCTTCATCAGAGGTAAGATTTTTTTTTTTTAATTTAAATTAATTTTTATCATATGTTAAGACAGCCAACCATTTTCTATTATATAGTGAGAAAACCACAATAATTCATTGAGATACTTTTTTTAGATAATGAAAGCATATCCGAAGATAGATGACAGATATTCAGAGAGGAAAAGGTCTAAAAGATCAGTTCCTGAAGTTGAAACGACAATTATTACTGTGAAAAAGCAAAAAATTGATGTTATTGAACCTTCACCTTCCGAATCAGCTATAGATATTACAGAAAACTTTATTGTACCAAGGCTTTCCCCTGAAGTTGCTGCTAATTTAGTTTTAACTTTCATGGTATGTATATTGTAATGTATTTTCATATGTATATGTATATGTTTTTTTTTTTTTTTTTTTTTTTTTTTTTTATTTTTTTTTTTTAATTATTTTTATCAATGCCTTTGAGAATTCAAAGAACATTAAACTTGATGAAATATAATATTTGATTAACATGAGTAAATCATGGGGAGGCAAATGTTGTCATGGCAAGGTTAGTGTTTTTTTTCAGTAATGTGTTGATGTTAATTTATTAATTTGTGCACTTAAAAAAGATAGACACATGAAATTTAAAGAAACAATAGATAAAAAAGAGGTAGAGTTTGTTTACTCCAGCCTATTACTGTTTTTCTTTAAATAAAGATTGTTATGTCCAGGGGTAAATAAAAACAGAACTACTAAAGATATGGTCAATTTTTTATTTCGCTCCTTACATCCTAAGCTATTTTTTACATTTATAGTTACCTTCTAAACACTTATCATTACATTCCAAGGCCGGTTATAACCGGCATCAGCACTGGTGCACTTTTTTCTCATGCTCTATAACTAGCATCAGCAGCAAAAGGGTACCCTTAAAGGACTGAAAATATTTTATCTTTCTTGGCGCTTGTTATGATCCTAGTTGATTTTGAATCCTTCAGTGGACTTCTGTTGAAAGTCAACACTCAATTGCTATTTAGACATCCAAGCATTACAGGTTGATGGAACTTTTTCACAAAGTTCCAGTGTTATTTTAGCTCCACTTATGTATTTATGCAAGCACTATATGACTATCTGAAAAAATAAACTTTAATAAACAATGTAGACATTTTTTATCCATTAAATAATAAATTACCTTATTTCCCTGTTGATGGCAATTAAGATATATATTTTCATTTAATTACTATAATTTTTAAAACTGAAAATAATGTGATAGCTTTAGTATGCAATGTAAACAGAGTTCTATGTGTTAGAGGATTGGAGCTAAATTGATTAATATTGCCCTAAAAAGTTATTTTATTGTATGTATTTATTTAATATTATTTTTTTAAGCAATGTGAATAAGGGGAGGGGGAGTCAGTTGTATTACAATTCCTTTTATTAAAATTTCTAAACATTCAAATGATATTAATGAATAAATAACAGGTATAATAAATAGTTTATTTTTGGGTTTTAAGATAATTAATAGTAAATATTTTCAATAAATTAAATTTTTATTTCATTAATAACAATTGGTGGTAGTATAAACTTAATATTGGTTTTAATCATTAAATAATTGAAACATATTAAAAAGATTTATCTTTATATATTTTATAGCATATTTACAAGTTTATAAAAAAAAAGATTAATAAAAATTGTTATGTGTGAAACTAATATTGCTAGTACACACATGAACTTATCTTTGGATAGTTTTTCCCCAGAATGAAAGTCAATTAGTTAAACTAGTTAGTTAGACACTAACGCTGAGCTATGCCTGTGAAATTATTCGAAGGGCATAAAACTTTCTATTTAAACAGTAAATATCTATTTAAATATTTTAATATGATTTTTGACCATATTTTATTCTGCCCGTTGTCACGGGCATAACGGCTAGTTATTTATAATTCCACTTAGTTTTCATCTTATTCCCAAACATTTTATTTGATAGTTACATTATTTTGGCATTGTTTGCAAGTGTGAAACAAATTCTAATTTACTTTTTATCGTCCTAATAAAAATATCCATCCATCTCTTTTAACTCTATTAACTCTTTTAAAAATCTATGATCTTCAAAAAACAGTATAAAAACTTCTGTGGTATAAGGAAGCACTCAATTTGTTCAGGAGATGATACTATGTAGATATTTACAGATGCATGTTGTGTTACTTTGTTTAATATTATAAATGGTTTTATTTATTTTTATACAAAGTTGAGGTTACCTGATGTTATGCCACCAATATTCAGTTCTGCTTACACACCTATAGCTGCAGCTGGCACTCAAGGTCAAATCAAGCATGTAGCGAGGCTGTTAGCTACACAACTTACTGAAGCAGGGCTTGGTCCGGGTGCTTCAGTAACTACTGCAAGCAATACTCAACTATCCCAACCAAAGGTAAATAAATATGTTATTTAATAACACACACACACACACACACACAAAACATACAGCTGCTATATACAGCTGCATATATTATCATTTATTTAGACCTGCATGTGGTTGACTATGCAGTCAAATACTATATTTAGTAGGTTATGACTTAAATTATCTATTATTTGTCATAGGTAGTTTCAAATTACGATGACGATGATGAAGAAATGGAAGATGAAAATAAGTCTGCTCCAGATAGAACTCCTCTTCCTGTAGAAGAGGGAATACAGACTCCTCTAGTTACTTCTTCTAGTGCTCCTTCACATAGGACTTTCAAACCATGGCTTCATGCTAAACCACTCACTCATGTAAGTTCAGCACATACTCTATTTATTTTGTATAATTTCTATTCACTTAAGAACTTGTTTAGTGAAGGTCTAAATCAATTAAGGATTTACTATATCAAATAAATCTATATTTTCCTGAGGAGACTGTGTCAGAGATATTGTGAATCCCGACGTTTCGAACCCATTACAGTTTACTGTGATCATTCTGAGGGAGTTGCTCATAGTGATTCATTTGCAAATTACTCTCATCATGAGCAGCTCCCTTGAGAATTTTCCCTTTGTAGGGTTCAAAAGATCTAGATTTAGACTCTGGCTGCGAAAACCTGTGCTATAGAATTACTACTGTAAAATCTCGCGCGTATAATACGCACCCGTGTATAATACGCAGGCCAAATTTTGAGCTATAATTTGGGGAAAATTAAATATTTGCGTATAATACGCACCCGACTTTTCCGTCAAATTTTAGGAAAAAAATAGTTTATAATACGCATCTAGAGTCATATATTTTGCACATTTTGCGTGTAATTTTTAATATTTATAGCGTAATAGTTTTACTTGAAAGGTCAGATGGCAAATAAGGTGTCTATTTTATAAGAAAACTGGGTGTTTTCTTATAAAATAGATAAATTCATAGAAGGGCCGCCTTAAGTCAGTCGTGTGTTATCAAGTCGGTGTAATCACATGGTGTAATCTCAGGGCGGTACCGGTTTTAGAGATAAACAAAAAATTATCTTCTATCTACTTTTATCAATCACTTTGATCAACTAGCGAAATAAAATAACATAACCATGATGATAACAAGACTTTCTGTCTAATTTATTAACTTATTTTTATTCTTAAGATAATAAAAATAAGTATGACAACCCAAATAAATACGATAAGATACATAAAATCAGTTTTCGTTAAAAAAAAGTATGTTTTTACGTTTATGTTTTTTATTATTTTTCAATTATTGAGATAAAATTTAAGTTGTAAACGAAGTACCTATTTTTTTCACTCGTGTATAATACGCACCCCAATTTTGGAAGGAAAAAGAGGTAAAAAAAGTGCGTATTATACGCGAGATTTTACGGTATATTAAGTTTGCTTGTTCTAGTATTCACACTTCCCGAGATATAGTGATGAATACATTAGTTAGGAGACTTGGCTTATAACATACGGCCGTCATATTGCACTTAAAAGTCAGATTAAAAAATCTTTTTAAATGATATATGAAGTAACTTGTTTCAGAATTTCAAGATTAGGTATTCGCTAAATAGTCCAGTATTAACAGCTTCCTAGATATTGTGATTTATTCTGGTAATTAAGTGAAATTTGGGCTTAGTATTATTAAATCCACAGCTTTGGCTGATTTAAATTCGAATGCTATATAGATTTGTAAATGTATAAGAGAACTGAATTTAATAAATGGATTATCTTACCTTATTATCACAGAAATGGCATACATCTTGCTGTTTAATCTCATTTGATACTATTTAAAACTGCCATCGAGGTATGTTCCTGAATTGGAAGACGCATTGAATGGGTAAAGATACCTCAAAGAATGGAAGAGCGTACTAAGAAAAGCTTCAGCTTCTAATTGATAGTCCTTTTTTCTATTTTATCAAGGGATTAAAAAAAATGCTCGCATAATAAATTAATAATTTATGAAGTAGCTATTCGGCTGACTTAATAATATGCTAGCGCTGCTTGGAGTTTTACTTCGAACACAAACTTAAAAAAGCTACAAATAATTTAAAACAAATTTTTAGATATACCAAGATCTTTGAACTACATAAACTAGCTGTGATTGAATATGTTCAATATTTTATAAATTCAGTAGAATCTTTTTTTTTTTTCAATTTGCAAAGGTCTCAATAATTGTCTAATAAATTACCTAGTCGTCCAAATCAAAACAGATTAACACACCCTTTCATGTTATGTGGTTAATATTAATGATCGAATCCTAAAAATTTTTCTGTTTTTGTTAACAATTTAGGAAATGAGAGATAATCTTGAAATTGCTGCTGTGAAAAGAATACTGGCAGCTGAACCACATGCTCTTAAAGGAGGGGTGGCCAATCTCAGAACCAAACTACTAGCAACTCTTGCTGCATCTTTCTCATATAAAACCAGGCAAAGTAATTCTAAAGAAATATATATTAATATTTAACTGACTTATTGCCTACGGTTTCTGTAGAATTTATAACCACTTTTACTGTTATTAGTAGAGTTCAGATCAGTATGCTCTTATAAACATAAAAATATCCGTTTAAAAAGTGCAAAATATTCACTTAAATTCTGCAATTACCCTAAATATATGCAGTTATTCCTAATATTTACATTCCAATAGGCAGCTAGGTATTTTAAATAGTGCTGTGTAAAGTGCAGTCAGTGGCGTCGCCAGGACTTCTGTCACCTGGTGCGGTCAGCCTTTTGTCACCCCCCCCCCCCCCCCCAGTGGCAATCGTAGGTCAAAAGTTCTGGGGGGGCTAAAGCCCCCCGTGTTTTGTGGGTTTAGTAGGAAGCAACACATTTCTATATTAAATGTAGTTGAAGGGAGAAGAGGCACATT
>KZ654016.1:28381-40810 GCA_001010745.2 Gerris buenoi
ATTTCTGAGGTGAAATTTATTATATGATCATTTTATTCCTGGGGGGGCTAATTTGGTTTCTGGGGGGGCTTGAGCCCCCTTAGTCCCCCCCCTAGGATTGCCACTGCCCCCCCCCCTTTGGGTTATTATTATTATTATATTATTTAATATACAAGTACCTTTAAACTTACACCCCCCTTGTCGTGGTACCCGGGGCGTGCCACCCCCCCCGCACCCCCCTGGCGACGCCACTGAGTGCAGTACAAGGGTTTTAAATACCCAAAAACCTAACAATAATTAAAGGTTAGGCAGGAGAGTACACAAGAATAACTACCAATAATAAAATTATTTACGGATAATATGTAATTGGATCTTTGAAGGTGAGTTAACATAACAAGTAGTTAATTTGAAATGTAGGTTATATTTCATCTACATTTACAAGCTAAATATGACATGACATTGACATGTCATAGCACTATTGCATTAACAAATATAGTACACACATTTATAAAACAGATAGTTAAAATGAGGTATGTTGTTTGTATCACTATTACCTTTTCTTAATGATCCTCTTTTAAAGAGGCTTTGTACCTTTCAAACATCATAATTTGTAAAGGAAAATTTCTTGGGGCAAAAAAAAAAAAATTATATGCAAGTATGAAAAATCTGAACTCTAGTTATTATATTAGACCAAATTATATTCATCTGTCCATGAATATTTTATTTTTTGTTGTATTATTTATTGTGAAAATTACTGTATGTTTGTATTTATTTTATTTTAGCTGTACTAGAATACATTTTGTCAGACCTCAGGGGAAGAATAGGGTTAGCACTATCTTGGCTATATGAAGAATACAGTTTACTTCAAGGATTCAACAAGCGACCCCCTAATCAACTTCAAGATGGTGTTAATTGCTCCTTGTACTACCAGTCACTTCTTACTACACTTATTCAAACTGCCATAAATAATAAAGATATTAAAGACAGAGAAACGTAAGTAAAGTATAATTATTAATATAATTCAAGGTGTGTTAATGAAATTAGGCAATTTAGGTAGTTTCATATTTATTTGGGAAAACATTTTGGATAATTTTTTTGCATAATATTGGAGCAGTTGGCATAAAATCAACTTCAGTGAAAAAACTTAATTAAAAAAGGGACGCTTTAGGGGTAAAATAATAGCTTATCTAAGCATCAAGATTCATAGTTCAAAGCACCATACATACTAAATATCCACCTTTTACATTTTGTGGAGAAGCATCCCTTTGGTGAAAACTTTGAAAAACTTAAGTGATACTTCATTGTGGTGCTGAATAACTACTCAATAGTACAGAGGAATTAGATGGACTGTTCATTCTAGCCAATCTTAGTCTTCATTTCCTTTAAAATACTGGTTTTATTTTGGAACCTGGATAATTGTATTAGATCCAAGTTGTGAAGTATTTTTAATATTTATTATGCACTGTTTGTTCTCAGGATCCTAAGGAGATTATTTGTGGAAGTTCCCATTCTCACAGAAGAAGCTTGTGATGTTCTGAAACAACTTTGTGCCAATGAGCCTATTGGTTTAACTATAGTGAGCCAGTTAATCAGTCTCAGACCTCCTAAGCAACTCTCATTCCTCAATTTACTGCTTGTCAGCACTTCTCACCAAGATTCTGAGGTAAGTAACCCTTATCTGGGTCTCTAGAAAGTAAGGAAAGACTGCATTTTTCTCCCCCCCCCCCCCACAAATAGTATCTCCTCATGCTTCTATTTTTTATAGAGCCCTTCACTTCAGCTGCTCTGAAACCGTCTTGTTAGAGGAGATGTGTAAATTATGTTTTTCTTCTGTGGAAACACGAAAGACAAACTTTAGTTTTCTTTTTTCATCATATGAATTCGATACAAGGGAAAATTCAATTTAACTTCGACCAATGGAACTCTAGGACACACCATCTACAGGAAGCCTACACTTTCAGATAGGTACCTTAATGAAGTGTCACATCACTGTCCGACACAGAAGAAAGCTGTCATCCACTCTTCTGTCACATATTCTCTTCAGGATATGTGACAGGAACTCATGGAAAGAAGAGAAGCAGTATCTCCAGTCAGCCCTAGCTTTCTGGAGAAGATTACTGGTGACCGCACCCAAGCATGAAGGACGGAAGATCAAAAGAAAGTTTTTCACCCATACATCGAAGGTAAATTAGATGAAATAAGCAGGTTCTCAGGAAACACACCCAGGTCAATTTTCAGTGCCCACATGACCTCCAGAGGCTTTTCTAAAAAAAAAATGTGGTGCCTACCCCATCTCTTGCTGTTGCAGTAGGAACTACTTTAGGCAAACCAGAAGACTCATTACAATTGGCCTACAAGAAAATGAAAGAGCAGAGAAATGCAACTATCCCAGATCTTTGATAACTCATCATTCTGTAGCAACCGGCCATCTCATCAATTTGAATGACATTCTTGCACTTGCATCTGACAACAGGTATCACAGTAGGGTGGTGAGGGAGGCTTTTGAAATCTAGAAACAACCAGAGAACTTCAACAGCGAGAATAGATTCACCCTTCCTGGACCTGGAAACCTCTATGCAGAACCTGCCCAATTGTATAATCAATTAATCATTGACAAAGGATTAAAAAATCCTGGTAAAATCTACGTTCCAGAAAACCATTGTAAATACGCCATTCTTCTCTCAGGTCATCAGTATATCTTGATGTTGCTTTGAGGTACATTACCATGTACCACTCCCCTGAAGATACATACAGAGTATCATCATTCATAACTGTTACCGATCCATACACACATATTCATAGGAGTCTAGTGATGATAAACTAAATTCCCAAATACATCTGACACTTTGTCTAGCTGCAAGAACCAAAATTGAGATATTTCTTATCTTTTGTTGGATGTCAGAAAATTAAGAAATATTGTTGTTTAAGTTAATGTTTTTATTTAAAGATGAAACGTAAAAAAAAGTAACTTAAACAACTATATTTCTTAGTTTTCATTGCAATTTAGGTGCTAGACATAATCTCAGATTAATATATATATATATTTTAAGGTTCTTTTGTTAACTGGACTATGAAAATAATTAATTCTGATCTAATTTAATTGCATTTACTTTTTTTTTTTTTTTTTTTACTCTTATTCATGATTAAAAATATCTAGGTTTTTAATATTTTTATAAGCATTTTTGTATGTAATAAATAGCCTCCAAATTGTGATTCACACGGTATTTTATAAAAATGAATTATGTATAATATAGTCCTGATTCTTTTCTATAAAGGCTTTGGGAACAAAATTATTTAGGAATTTCATTTAATCACTTAGCCTACATGACTATAGGAAAAATAGCCGCTTAGTCCTAGCATGAGCCTCACATGGAGCTCAGGGTGATGGCTAGTTATAGGTGAAATTATGATTCTGATAAATGTACTAATTTGTTGAAGTAATTTGATTTCCTTTTATTTATTTGTCTATTTTTTATAGATACGTGAAAGTGCCATGAAGCAAATTGTAAATTTGTACAAAGAAAGAGAAGAGTTAAGATTTATAGTGGAAGAATTTGGACTGTTGTATGCAGGATTTCTAGCACTAGCTCAACCTCCAGATATACTTTATGGCATAGATAAAGGAAGATTGGCCACATCTAACCCTACTTGGTCAGAAGATGTGATTCGTGCTTGCTTATATCTTTACATAGCTCTTCTACCTCTTAAACATAACTTAATACAAGAGTGAGTGGATTAATCTATATTTTATGACTCTAATATTGAATTTTTTCTTGTTTGTTCCTTGTTGATCAACATTGAAGTATGTTGATTCTCCTTGTTTAATACTAATCATTCTTCTTAAAGCAAATACAATTTACTCAATTACCAATTTCAGATCTAATTGTGAAAAGAACAAAATAACTACTACATATTGTTAACTTTCTTATACATTCCTGTTATTCTCCCTAAATTACTTTCATCAGATTATCTTTTTTTTTCCTGGGAAGCTTCATAAATTTTCATTGCTCATTGAAACCGTTTCTCAAATTAAAATAGAATATGATTTTTTATATGAAACTATTTATAATCATTAATAGTAAGGATATCATTTTGGGAGGATTGAGGCAGGTACGAACAATAGAAAAAGTGCTAGCAGCAGTGAATTGATGCATTTTTGCAATATGTACTTAAAAAACTGGCAATTATCATGTACTAACAAACCTCGACTTACAAATTGGTTTCGTTCCTTTAACTTATTTGTAAGTCAAATTTTTCAATAAAGATTGTGTTCAACTTTTAAATGTTTTACTATATTCCCAGAAACAAGGGGCAAGAGACTTAGGACAAGAGAGAAGGTTAAATAAAACTGTTTTTTACAAAATATTTTTTTAGCGTATTTTCTGTGCTTGTTTTCAATTCATAGCTATAATGCAATGATTTTTTTTTAAACATACTTGTATACACCAAATTTCTGACTCAGGGAACATTAAAATGTGTAAATCTATCCAAATATCAAATCGAACATATGTCTGAGAATATGAGAAAGTAAAACAGTGGATGAAAGTGTTTTATTATGGTTACAATATAAGCTATTTCCAATTGATGAGTAGTATCACTTTAACTTTTTCCGCTTATAACTAATTCAAATACTTACTTCTTAATCAGGTCCTTCTTTATGTTCTAAGTTTAAAAGTGCGTTTGGATGGTTTTTAGTAGAGGTTGTGTAATGTGTTAGTTTTAATGTTTTTTTTTTTTGTAGGTTGGCCCGAGTGTATGTACTTACAGCTGCTGATGTTAAAAGAATTGTACTTAGATTGTTGGAGCCACCTATTAAAGCTATGGGAATGGAATCACCTGAACTTCTCAGTTTAGTAGAAGAATGTCCCAAGGGATCTGAAACACTAATCACCAGAATTATACAAATCCTTACAGACAAAAGTAATATTTACTATTGTATCTATTTTATCTGATGTATTTCGTACAAATATGGCATATATATGGAACTTCTTTAAAATTATTCTATAAATACCTCATCTGAGCCATAATAGGTTTTATCTATTTTAATTTCAATACCATTAGATTTTTATGAAGTCTGATAGGCAATCTATTCTAAATTTAGAATAAAATCAGAAATTTCACAGATGACAGTTAGGCAGATTTCTGTACTTGCCCTTGTAAATTTTGGTTTTGCCACTAAATGTTTTTAAAAAAATGGTTAAAAATACAGGCCATCATATAGTTATTGTTAGAACAAACAACCTTTTGTCAAAATTTTAATAGAATCATTGTTTAATTTGACAGCTATAATTAAATTGTGGACATATTTTTTCACTAAAAGACAACTTTTGATTGTTTTAAAATATGTGCAGCACTGAAAGGTAATTAATGGGTTATTAAATCTGCATAGGGAACTTACCATCACCTTTTTTCTAATATCTTATTTAATATATTTCTAATATTTCTTTTGGTATCCATTATGTTTGTTTTAGATGCTCCAAGTGAAGACTTAGTTGCTAAAGTGCGGGATCTTTACCAAACAAGAGTTTCAGATGTGAGATTCCTCATCCCAGTCCTTATTGGTCTCTCCAAACAAGAGATCATTGCTGCCTTGCCCAAACTTATTAAGCTTAATCCAGCTGTTGTTAAAGAGGTTAATTTTTTTTCTTTGTTTTCGAATAAAAATTTATTAGTTTCCTCTTAAAATTGTTTAGTTCAGAATTGTTTGTTAAATTATAAACATTAAGATTTTTAACACCTTCTTATATTTTATGATGATTATCGTGATGATGCATTTTTTAGGTGTAAGAAAAAAAATTTAAAACATGTTGCTTAAGTAAAACTTATCACATAAGCAACAAATTAAAAAAAAAAAAAATCCATTATCACGATAATCATCATAAATTGTTTGTTCAAAAGTGTATTATTTTTATATTATATGACCAGTTGTTAAAAGTAAGGTTTAATTGATAAATCATGTTTTTTTTACAAGGAAGTATCACTTTTATTTTAGGTATTTAATAAATTACTTGGAACCCATGGTGGAGTGAAAGTACCCTCGCCAATTACTCCTGCTGAATTACTTATAGCACTTCATGTTATTGATTCAACTAAAGTTGATCTCAAAACTATTATGAAAGGTAGTATATAAAATAAATTTACCATATCTAATATATTTGTTAAAGTAATTTTATTACTTTCATTCTTGAACTTATTTGGAACTAAAGTGATGATTTTGATAAAAATAGAATCTATGTGGTTTAGAGGTTAAAGCATTCTCCTCTTGAGATAGAGTTTAAACCCTAACTGTAATCTGAGTCTGATTTTTAGAAAGGTGGGACTCAAATATTTATCCTACAAATACATGAAGTCTTTTCTTTATTATTAATTTGACACATTATTGGACCTTGTCCCCTTTAAAGTACTCCCATCTCCTATTCCCAAACTTTTCCTAGTGGTGTTTTCACTTCGAGAAGCAGTCCTGGATAGTTTAAATGGCCCTTTAAAGTCGGTGGCATGGTAGCTTTAGGCCCTATTCACACGGTGAAACGCAAATCTCCTTGAAACTCGGAGATTCTGGTACCACGAGACCCAGCAATGTAATTAGGTGGTGGTATTCAGACGGGGATACTCCAGTACCGGCGACTGGGAGACCATGCAACTATGAAACCATGCGACTCTGCATGCTGGTCTCCAAGTCTCCCAGTCTCTCAGTTTCCCACAAAACATTCCTTTTTAACTCCCTACGTGAAAATGATTTATAATTATATTTTAATAAAATAACATATTTATAAATAACTAATTTACATAATTTATAGGGGGGGGCTATANTTGAACCATCAAGTTCTGCTGCTCCTAGCAGAGGCGCCCTAATTTCGGAGAGCTGGGTACATTTGGCCATAAAGTGGTAGATATCCTCCTTCTCATCACTATTGCACAGAGGGCAGTTCCTGTTTTCTTTAGTGCTCCAAGGACGTGCATTAAGTGATAGCAATTCTCCTCTCACCAGCATTACCCATCTAACTTCTTCGGAGTTCAGCTCTGTGTCAGTCACGTACATATTCTCCTCCGTTCCTGCGAGTATTCTGAGGTCTCTGTACAACGGCCTTGTTAAGGATGCCTCTACTTTTTGGCGTACATTGGACCACCAGTCTTCCTTATACTTTTTGATGAAAGTCTCTGCCACCTTAAGCCAGTTTTCTGGTTCTTCCACAATTTTGCAGAGGTTTATTCCATATCTCTCAGAAAGACTCACCCAATCCTTGAACCAAAATATCTGCTTCTCAATTATCTTCGTAGCTAGGATCTTCGGGTACCTGTTAGCACCTAATGTCAGCACCTTTGCTATATATTTAATGTGAGCCTTGAAGGTATATATGAATATTGGGTCAAGGTGGGTTTCTAGATAAATAAAGTAGTCGGGTGTGTGTCGCGGTAGGTAGTAAAGGTGTTTGATGAAATATATTTGCAGTCTTTCGACCTCATCATACTGCTTGCTTCCCCACACCTGAGAGGCATAGCAAAGAATGACTTGGCTAACTGTCTTGAATATTTTAATTTTAGCCTCATAGGTGATATTTTTGTTGGCCATAAAGTCCTTCCAGGTTGAATTTAGCCCAAAGCGAGCTGCTGAGGACTTTGTCTGTATATGTTTGATAAGGGAGAGGGTTGGGGTCATTGTTACTCCCTATTTTTATAGTATATATTATATTACACTTTATTGTAAAATATTTATAATTATTAATTAATTATTATTTCCGGTGGTAATAATAAAACTATAATGATGGATAATGATGTCCTCATCACCACTAGAATCACTAAACATAGACATTGTTCAGGGACTTAGATACATATGATAAATACTGGGTGTTTGCCTAGCCTATAGTTAGTAAAAACTGACTTTATTTCCTAAACGTGGTTTAATTGTGCAACTCGAGTCGTGGTAGTGTGAAGATGAAGAGAGACTTGAGTCGCGCAGTCTCCTAGTCGCAAGACAGCTTGAAACGCGATTAGCGTTTCACCGTGTGAATAGGGCCTTAATTTCAAGTAAAACATTTTGAGAAAACAGATCTGGTGAGTAGGAAGACTGAGGGACAACAGTCATCTGATTTTTGGCACATAACAGGCGAATTGACAAAGTTGAGTGTGCTGGTCATTGTCGTGGGGATGGAACCATGAGTTGTCTCGCCAAAACTCTAGTCTCTTTTTGCAAAACAAATTTTTGAACTTGATGCATGTTTAAGTTCCCCAAGTGAGATGCTATTTTGCAATTTCTCTGATATTTGTTAAATGTCTCAACTTAGGTGTCATCATTTGAAATCAAAGGCCTTCCTGGTCGAGTGTCATCATTAATTGACTAACGACCACTTTTAAATTGGGTTATTGACCTTGGGGTATGCAAGTCATCAGATGGTTGACAACCGCAGATTGTTTTAAAATAACCACCTATGTATGTTTTCTTTTTTTCAGCAACTTCTTTATGCTTGACTGATAAGGAGGCTTATAGCCAGGAAGTTCTAGCTGTTGTACTGCAGCAGTTGATGGAAGTAACTCCACTTCCCACTCTTCTAATGAGAACAGTTATTCAGGCCCTAACTTTCTACCCTAGGCTTATAGGATTTGTTATGAACATCCTCCAGAGATTAATAATAAAACAGGTAGTTCACCTTGTGTCAATATTTTGAACTATTGAGCTTAATAGACAGTGAATGAGAGAAAGAGTTTACAGTTTTTGTTCCTAGTATTGTTACTTTATTGTCTGCAAAGTAAAACATTTTATATTATGAGTTCATGATGATTCTCAATCATGGAATGCATTTGATGTAGTTCGATTTTGCAAGCAATGCTTTTCATAACTACAGAATAGGTAAGAACTCAACCCTTAAGCTTTTTTGCAATATTCAGGTTAAGTTACCTGTTATTGAGATAATTTAAACAAAAAAAAAACGATTTTTTAGAGTCTAGAAGATAGCTTTTCTAGAAGAGCCTCTTTTTTGTTGTTTGAGAATTGTTACCTATTGTTACTGTAGTTTATTTTTATTATTATTATATTTTCCCCCTTTTTAAGTATTTTTATGCTGCTGATATCCTCTGCTAATTCTAACATTTTTAGAACAGGTTATATTATTTGCTTTGCAAATTCTTCCCTTATTTCAGTACGCCTCTTTCCAACTTGTATTATTTACTATTCAATCTATTTTAATTAATGCATTTAATCATTTTTATGTTCTAGGTATGGAATCAGCCAAAGGTATGGGAAGGATTTATTAAGTGTTGTCAACGAACTCAACCTCATAGTTTCCAAGTTCTTTTACAGTTACCTCCTGCACAACTTCAGCAGGTTTTCTCTGATTGTCCTGATCTTAAAAAACCTTTGCTAGAACATATCATGGCCTTTACTGATAATCAGGTACTTACTCCTTTTTTATATTAATATTTGTTTTAGTAAATAAATAAAGTGGTTGAAGTTAAAAATCTGACATGAGTATAATTTTTATTACTTTAATTATACCCTTATATTTGAAACAGCATAGGGATACTTTACCCTATTGATGATTGATTTGTTTTTATTTTGTTTCAGAGAGCACACATTCCTCAAAATATCTTAGACATCCTTATTGGAGCAAAACAACCTATTGTCATGGACTTCAAAATTAAGGAAGAACCAGTATGTATATTTTTGGTTATACAATGAGAATTATGAATTTAGTTTTAAAATGCTTCCGATTGTTTAGCGTTTAATCAATCTTTAAGGTTGAAGTCTTAATAGAACTTAAAGATGCCAGTGTAGACATATCTGGGTCATTATAATTGAAATTGACTGCTTTTCCTTGTACATATTTGAATTTAATTTGATTTTACATAAAGTGTGGCCACAAATAAAGATTTTTGGACAGGAAAAGCCTCTGGTGAGATTTGTGTAGTACTGCCACCTGTTGAGAAATTGTTTAACTATTTATATTTAATGTCTAAGACTGCCGCAGTAGTGAGGATGCGCTATATTGTCATTTCTAATATTTTCCTTTTTTTGATTCAGTGTGTATTGTGGAGTGTGTGCCGTCAGACTCTGTATTACTGTCTCCCTTGTTGTTGTTTCCCTGCACTAGTCTACGCTTGTTTATTTATATCAGAATATATATTGCATAATTAGTTTTTACATTTCATATTGTTAATTTCTTCAGCCACCCTATACAGTCCTATCAAGTAATCTTAATAAACTTTCACATATTTTTGGTCCTTTGGGCCGGATTTATATCTTGTTTGAAAATATCCACAATAGCATCGAGATTTGAGAGCAGCCTCAATTTTTTCATTTAATTGAGAAATATATTTTAGGCACTTAGTATCGTAATTTGGGTTCATAAAATTTTCTATTATTGTCCAGAAGCAATTTTGTATTATTCAATCAAATTTTTCTATTGCAAAATTCAACAATTTTACAAACAAAAAAATGAGTTGTGGTTTAGAAAGGTTTGGAATTCGATGAGCAACTACTATATATGATTATTAATTAAGGATCTTATAGAAAATATGACATTTATCCTTGTCTCAAGCTTTTTGACCAAAGCATTACCGAGGTTGTTGGTAAAGTGTAAGGGTAAGAGTGTAAGAGCAGTCCTAAGATTAAGATTTAGTTTTACTATTGGACCTCTAAATGCACAAGTACTTAAGTTTTTCGATGTCAATTTGAGAGTTGGACTTGTAGGTATCATGTCAGACCTATTATAAATGTCTGTTGTTGAATAAATTAAAAAGAAAATTATTAAGAACTGTTTGAAATAACTTGAAAGTATAGAGGCATATTCAGGTGCTGTTGAAAGGTAGTTTTAAATTGTTCACGTTACTTTTAAAGGTATGGGTGTTTTTCAGTTTTATTATGGAATATTTGTGTGTTTTTTTTAGCTAGTATGAGTTATAACTTAAGTAAAAGTTTTAATATAATTACGAGTAATATTGATGAAATATAAAATATTATATTATTGCTTTTTCTAGTCCCAGAACCCTCAAACACTCAATTTAAATGATAATGCATCTACTCTTTTTATTTATTTATTTTATTTTTTTTTTGAGCATAGATTTCTATTTAGGGTATTGTCAGTTACTAATAGTAAAAATAGTACCTTACATTTCTAATTAAGTTCAATCTTAAATAATTTTGGAAGTGAGCTTCCCTGTGTTAAACATTTTTTAAATATGTCTCGTAACAAATCCTCGAAATAAATTGTTTAAGCAGTTTTATTACAATGCTGTACAGATATGTGGAGAATAACCTGGCTTGTTTCATACGTGTTCTTGCGTGATCCTTTTAATTTTGATATAAATACGACAAATGAGATTATTATTTTATTCTTCGTGAAATGGGTTATATTTTATTTTATTTGCCATAGCATGTATAATATATGTTTTACTGTTATTGTTGTTAATTCTACATATCATTTTTGCTTTAGATGTCTCCACCAGATCTTACAATTGACGTGAAAGAAGATTTTGATGAAGTGCCTAAAATGTTTATTGAACCTGCTCCTCCTGGCATGGACTATATTGAGCACCACTGAAACCAAGAGTATTGCAATTAATTGTACAGAGTTTTATTTTAAATCTTATTTTCTTTCAAAACTTTTTGACTTGATTGTATTACTGAAGCTTTCCTTTGGTTTGATTCGATTTCACACATGTACATATGTGTGTCTGTGTATAATATAGTAAATTAAATCTAATTGTTGTTTAATTCGGGATATTTTACTTTTTTTATTACTTCAATTTATTTCGTTAATGAGAAATGTTAATTTTTGTTTCATATGTTTAGTTTATTTAATTATTTGTGGAATAAAATTATATTACCTCTTAAATTACTTTCATTAGTGAAACTTAAATAAAATCACTGAATTAAATTTACTTTAAATGTAAATATGATTTAATTTATTTAATATGCATCTACTTTGATATAACTTACCAAATTAAAAAAAAAGTATTCCTACTTGGTTTAAATTTTAACCTGGTGTTTTTAGTTTGGTGTGCCTTTGGCATTTCTAGACAGTGACTTTTATTTAATAAATTCTTTTACTAAATACCTTTCCTTGAATATTTATGTTTATGGTGTGTCCATTATATTTGTGTGAAATAGTTATTTACGCACCAAGGGAGGAAACAAAGTCATTACTCCCTGAGCGTTATAGTTGGTTCCTGAGGCGAAGCCGAGGGAACCAACTATAACTAGGCGCAGCCGAGGGTTCCTGAGGCGCAGCCGAGTGAACCATGAAGTTTAATCCCGAGGCATAGCCGAGGGAGTTAATTATAGCGAGGGTGCTATGACTTTTTGCTCCCGTGGTCCGTACAAGATTTTTCCTCCAGAAGGGTGGAAAACAACACAAACAAACCTAAGATTTCGATTTATCAATTTATTTAGGTATTAAAAACTAAGTTTACAAATGTTTATACCTTTAATTTGTTTAACGACTTTTAAAAACAAAA
>KZ654017.1:11897-22446 GCA_001010745.2 Gerris buenoi
AGGGTGTGCAAATACTCCTGTTCCCAGCGTTTCCACAGAGATTGAGTAATTTGGGAAACCAGTTGCCACCGGGACAGGCGGTTAATCGGAACCTCTTCCAGATTATCTTCGGGTAGGGCTATTAAGGCAGTACCAACTAAAAAATGACTTGGTGTGAGCGACTGTAGCTCATCAGGGGAATCAGAAAGAGCACATAGTGGGCGGGAATTCAATATTGCTTCTATTCGGGCGGTGATGGTGCAGAATTCTTCAAGGGTGAGTGTTTGAGAGCCGATAGCTCGGGTCAAATGGAATTTACTATTCTTGATGTTGGACTCTGCTAATCCATTCATGTGGGGCGCGCGGGGAACATTCAAGTGGAAGGTAATACCTTGTGCAGAAAAATAGTCTTGAAAAATTTTAGTTGTGGCCCGGTCACGTAAAAAGGTTACTATCTCCGACAATTGGCGAGCGGCACCCCTGAAATTGGTGGCCTGGTCTGAGTAGATGTGAGCAGGCAACCCGCGGCGGGAAACAAAGCGGTGCAAGGCGGCAATAAAGCACTCTGCGGATAAACTAGTAAGAACTTCTATGTGTACTGCTTTCACAGAGAAACAAACAAACAATGCGAAATACCCTTTATAGGTGCGAGCGTTACGCCTTAAACTCTCTTTTAAAATGTAGGGTCCGGCCAGGTCAACCGCACAATGAAGAAACGGTCGGCTAGGAGTTATCCTAGCGGCGGGTAAATTACCCATTGGAGGGGTAGCGGTGGAGCAGCGGAAGCGGGCACACCTGACACAGCGGTAAATAACCTTGCGAATGAGTTGCCTACAATTAAGGACCCAAAACTGTTTGTTTAACAACGCTTGCAGAGTTCGAGACCCAGCGTGTAGGTAAGCTTGATGAAAGTGACTGATAATAATACAGGTCAGAGAACTATTATTACTAAGCAAGATCGGGTGGTTTGAATCATAAGGCAGGGAGCTTTTAGCTAAACGACCTCCTACGCGAAGCAACCCTGACTCGTCAATAAAGGGAGAGAGTGCTTGTATCTTAGGAAAACAAGGTTGGTTGGATAAGATGAGCTTTATTTCTTTTTTAAAATAAAATTGCTGATCAGAGCGGACACAGAGTTGTAGAGAGTTTCTTAATTCCGGCACAGAGAGAGGCCCGGAGAGGCGTTCGTTAGGTGATCGAATATTATGAAGGAAGCGTAGTACAAAAGCGGTCACTCGTTGGAGTTTACTGAAGGACGAATATTTATTTAACCATTCTGGGGGTTGGCCGACATGATCCGTAGATGTGGTAACTAACGATTGAGGTATACAATTTTTAACTTCAGGAATATTATCTAGGGGAACGAATGAAGATATGGGCCAAGTTTCAATAGGCTGATAAGCCCATTCAGGTCCGTTAATCCAGGCGGTACAATCTACTAGAGCTTGCGGCGTAAGACCTCTAGATGCGGGGTCGCTAATATTGAATTCGGAAGCAATGTGGCTCCACTGAGATATAGTGGTGTTTGTCTAATATTGCACATACGCGATTTGCGACGAACAATTTTAATAGGTGCGGGGGTTTCTTAATCCATGACAGAACTATTGTGGAATCACTAAATGAAAATGTCGGAACAAATTTTAAGAGGAAGTTTTGAGATAAATGGTTGAATCGATTTAATTAACTTGGATAACAGAACTGCGCCAATTAACTCTAAACGTGGGATGGTGTGAGACTTAGAGGGTGCAATTCGTGTTTTGGACTTAAGAAGAAATATTTTAACTTTATTAAGGAACTGGACTCTGAGATACAATACACTTGCGCTACCCCTATTTGATCCGTCAGAAAATCCCAAAAGAGAAATATTGATAGGCTTATCAGAAAATAAGCATCGCGGGATTTTCAAAAGACATATTTTGGGTAATTCAGATAAACATTGAGACCATTGAAATGCTAAAGTGGGGGGAATAGGTTCATCCCACCCTACACCAGAGAGCCAGACTTCTTTAAGAAGGTGTTTGAAATAAAAAATCAAATGAGCAGCGAATCCTAACGGGTCATATATGCGGGCGATCGCGCTTAACACACTACGCTTAGTATAGCTAGCGGAGAGAGGCGGGGGTTCGATAGAAAAGAAAAACACGTCTAGTTTGGGATTCCAACCTATTCCTAAAACCTTAATAGAGGAATCGTCAGTACTGCGGATAATTAAGGAACCTGAGGAATCAGAGGAATGTAATTGTTCTAGAAATTCTGGGGAATTACTTAACCATTTATTCAGTGGAAAACAGCCAGATAAAAGTAAAGATGATAATTGGTTTTTTATGTCAAGTAATCCTTCAAGGGAATCCGAACCAGCAAATAAGTCGTCGACAACGGAGTTATCTAAAATAACATTAACTGCTTTAGGATATTTGTGGCCTTCATCTTGTACTAGTTGAATTAGACAACGGTGCGAGAGAAAAGAGGAAGGGCCTAGTCCGTAAACAACGGTGCACAGCTCATATTCTTTAAGTGGCATATTTTGGTCTTCTCGAAAAAGAATATGAACGAATTTCAATTGATCAGCGTCTAAAAGAATCTGCCGGTACATCTTAGAGATGTCACAACAAAACACAAATTTTTCAATACGAAAATTCAATAAAACGTCTGGAACTTCATGCTGAAGTTTTGGACCGGTGTGAAGAACATCATTTAAAGAAGAACCTAATCTTTTGGCCGAACCGTCAAACACAACACGAGTCGGGGTAGTAGGCGAGTTGGCGTTATGTACACAGAAATATGGTATAAAATATTCTCCTGGGCTGGTAGCTTTCTTCATATGACCAAGAGCTTCATATTCTTTTAAAAAATTAACACAATCGGTTTTTAAAGTAGGATGTCTTTTAAATCGAGCTTCTAGAGAATGAAAACGCTGTTCTGCGACGGATTTTGAATCGGGGAATTTAAGAGAGCGGGTATCGCAAGTAAAGGGCATCTGTACTATATAACGACCTGTAGCATCACGGCGGTGTGTTTCTAAAAAATGTTGTTCACAAAAACTATCATCAGGACTTAAAATAGGATTACTAGGAAGGTCTTCACTTGCCCAGAAGCGTTCAACCAAGTTGTGAAGTTCACTATCTCTAGAGTTAATAGCGGGTTGTTCTAAGCGGGTTAATAACGACATATTATTGTGAGATGGCGGTGAAACGGAGTTAACGGTCAAAGGTCCAATAATAATATGCCCGAAAATAGTACAGAGTACTCCAACGTCAATAGTAGGCGTGGCCACTGAACCGGGAATCAGGATTTGAGGCAGAACATCACAACCAAGTAACATATGAACAGGCCCTGAACGATAAAATTCCGGATCCGCGAGTTGAAGTCCTTTAAGCGTATGTTTAGTATACTCAGGTAGACTAACGTGTGGCACATTTTGTAATATGTTATCTACTACAAGTGCGCGGGTCGAGAGTTTAGGATGAGAACCATGACTGGGTTTTATCAGACAATCAACCATACCAGAACTAGTACCGACGGGAGTATTAGAAAGTCCTGTAAATTTTTGACTAGAAGGTAATACAGGTAAATCAAGTTTATTAACTAATTCCTTTGCTATGAACGTAGCGGTGGATGCACAATCGATTAACAGACGAAAGCGGATAAAACGTCCTGCACTATTTTTAATCATGGCCTGAGCGGTTCTTAAAAGACCAACAGATTGTTGTACAGGGTTGGACTTAGAAGAAACAGTAGCGAGAGCGATCGTAGGTTGAGGCGAAGGAATAGTTTTACCTGAAGCGGGTGATTCAGCGGATTCAGGTCTTGAGGCGGGTATGCACTGAGGAGCGGGAGAACTGATGTTATTGTGAGAAGAAAAATGTAATAGGCGGTGGTGTCGGCTGTTACAGAAACAATTACGAATAGATCGACAATTACTTACTCTATGAGACCCTAAACAATTAAAACATAGCGTATTCTTTTTAACAAATTCATGGCGGTCAGGAATGCTTAAGTTCAAAAATTTAGGACAATGGTACAGGTTGTGAGACTCCTTACACGAAACACAGATAGAGTGGTTGACATTATTCTTGTTAGAATCAGGAGTGGTTACATTATTAGGCGATTTGACAGTTGAATCTGGTTGAGTAGCTAAAACTTTACTATTGTAAGGTTTGGTAGAAACAGACTTGCGGGAAAAATCACTATTTGGTTTGCGGTTAGGTTGATTATATCCAAATGAATTAGTGATTTCTAGTAAACGGCATTCAGATTTTACAAAATTTATTAAGGCTTCAAATGTCGGAATATTTTTACTGCCATTTTTAGTCTCAAACTCCTTACGTGTGACTGGGTCCAACTGCCTAATAGCAATACTGAAAAATAAAAAATCGGAAAGGTCTCCTAATTGCATTTTACGTAAACCTGCAGCATTATCACCGATTTTAGATAAGAAAGTTTGAAGTGATTCGACAGTGGGCTTTAATGGAACGGACGTGGGTTTAACTAATGAGTCAAAATAGTGTTCGGCGAGAACCCTATCTGATTGAAATCTGTCCATCAATGCCTGCCAAGCGGGTTCGAAGTTGTCATCTGACAGCGAATAATTTTTAATAATGTCTGCGGGTCTGTCAGACACAGTGCTTATAAGATAATGCATCTTTTCGACGTTGGTAAGGCGAACATTTTTGATGATGATTTTTGGAATTCAATAACTAATGCAGCCGATAGTGCAGGTCTAAGGACAGTTAAGTATGTTAAGACTTATCCCAGCGCATTCTCGATTAATAAATACACTTGGTATAACGCTAAATGCAAATCGGCTAAAAAACAAGTAAAAATGTGGGTGAAAAATTGTAAACAAAATAATTTTAACACCGATAGTCTAAAAGCATTAGCGAACTCGAAAAAATATTATAGGACTACACTAAAGTCTGAAAAAAATGAATATCAGGAAAATATTTTAGCTAGTTTGAACAACATTAAACATACCTCGGAGTTTTGGAAAGCGGTAAAAGAAATGACCCCTTACAACCGATGCGAGGACTTTATCCCAATTGATAAGTACAAAATATTTTTTAGAGAATATCAAGGACCGAAGATAATTTCTAATTCCAGTTTCTTGTCTCCAAACACTCTTAACCAGATAATAGACCGACCGTTTACTCTTGAGGAAATGAGAACAGTCATTAAACACGCAGGTAAAGGTAAATCCCCAGGATGCGACGGTCTACAATATGAACTTTTTAAGCTTTTGCCACCTGAATGGGAACACTATCTACTCAATCTTTTTAACCGAGTCCTCGAGGGGGAAGAAGTCCCAAAGGATTGGTCTCTAATCAGATTAAAACTAATTCATAAAAGCGGAGACAAAGAGGAGCCTTTGAATTATAGAGGGATTTCGTTAATAAATAAAATCACGAAAATTTTTACTTCAATGTTGGCTGATAGAATCTACGAATGGGCTGATCAAGAAAATATAATACCTGAGGAACAAGCAGGATTCAGACAAGGGCGCGGGTGCCAGGATAATGTGTTTATTCTACAAGCGGCTATCAATTTTCAACTCGCTAAGAAACGTGGCAAACTCTTTTGTGTTTTTGTGGATTTCAAACGGGCGTTTGATTCCATAAATCAGGATAAATTGTGGAATAAACTGTTCTCCCTGGGGATGAGCGCAAAAATAATTAGGCTAATTAGAGCATTGTATGGACAAGCCAAAGTTGTCTTAGACACGAATGAAAGCGAGGAGGACGCCATAAGGGTCAATAAAGGGATTTTACAGGGTGACTCTTTAAGCCCATTAATTTTTCTGTTGTACCTAGCTGATATTACGGATTATTTTGAAAAAAGAGGACTCTGCGGAATAAATATGGGGTGGAGTAAAAATTTGATTTCGTTACTTTATGCTGACGATGTAGTCATCTTTGCCCTCACTGCGAAAGACGCTCAAAATGCAATAAATGTTTTATCTGACTACTGTCAATATAATGATCTGGAAGTCAATATATCAAAAACAAAAGCAGTAATTTTCCACTCAGGCCCTGTATAGACGTGAGAGACTTCGAAATAAGTCTCTCGACGTCCGTACTTACGAAATATCGAATTCTAAGTAACAATTTGGACTGTATGTTTCGACGATCGGGAGAAAGAGGTGAGGCAACCGAACTTTCATGCCTTGCCCGAATCTAAGACAAGTCACCACGCGACACAGACCTATATAGGTAAAAACAAGTTATAACTATATGAGGTGCCGGGTTACCTGATTGTGATGTGGTTCCACGCCTCTCGCTACCGCTCTGTACCCTCGTCGTCAGGTCTTGGGATCGACCAACTTCTTCCTTAACTACTCATTAAAATTATAATTACCAACGAACATACATGGCCACAACGCTACGCTAACACGAGTGCGTCTCAATATGGCGACCACCACGCTCGCAGATCACCCAGGCATTGGCCGGGGACGGCATGCCGAAGTTCGGGCGCGAATTTTAAGTTACCTCAACTCAAACCCTTGAAACGATCGGATCAGAGATCGGTTCAACAAACCAAAAATAAAAACAACAAACGAAAAAAAAAAAACTATCAAAAGTCATAAGACTACTTCCACGACAATTTGCTGGCAAAGGAAAAAAAATCTACTAACTGATAAAGTAATTCGAGAAAAAAAGACAATGCATATCGGCAAGAAACTACGAAAGTTAAAAGAAACAACTACCAAAAAAAAAGAAACGAAAATAAAATTAAATTAAAAATGTTTTAACGAAAAAATTATATATTTAGGTTATATTTGATTTGGCAGTGGACAAAGTTTAACCACTGGACGAGAGAAAATTCCCTTAGGTGTTTTCACATCAACTACTCGGACGATTTTATCACTACCAAGATAAAGCTTAACTATGCGTCCCAACTGCCAGGTAAGAGGGGGGAAGGTTATCCTCTTTTATAACCACAAGCGTACCCAGTTCAACATTGCATGATTTCTTGGACCACTTCGAACGATTCTGGAGTGTATGCAAATATTCCGATCTCCATCGCCTCCAGAACGCCTTTACAATACGCTGCAACAAATCCCAGCGTCGATGAAGAGGTTCTCCAAGGGGTTCACCGATTACCTGTTGCACATTGCTGACTGGCCCTTGGAAGAGAAAGTGACTTGGCGTAATGGCGGATAAATCCTCTGGATTGTTGCTCAGAGAAACGAGAGGTCGAGAGTTCAGGGTCGCTTTAATCTGAGTAAGGACGGTATAGAACTCCTCAAAAGTCAGAACCTGTTCCCCTACCGCAGTGGCAAGATGACGTTTAACTGACTGAATACCACGCTCCCAACTACCTCCCATGTGTGGACTCAAGGGTGGATTCAGTTTCCAAGCGATACCTTTACCAGCCAGTTCTCTTTCCACTAGGGAATGTAATTTTGAGACGAGACGAAACGATGATGATCTTCAAGCCTTCTCTTGGCGCCTATAAAGTTTGTCCCGCAATCACTGTGTATTTCTGAAACAGGACCTCGACGAGCTACGAATCTACGCAGGGCTGCGAGAAAAGCATCAGTAGTAAGCTCCGAGGCGAGCTCTAGGTGAAGGGCTCGCGTGGCTAAGCAAATAAACAAACAAATGTAAGCCTTTCCAATTTTGGCATTACGTAAACCACTGAGCTTAACATGGAACGGACCACCATAGTCCACTCCTGACACACTGAAAGCCTTCAGCTCTTGAAGACGACAAGTTGGAAGGTCTCCCATAGTTGGTTGTAACGATTTTGGACGTGCCCGGAAACAAGGTAAGCACTTAGCAACTTCACGGCGAATAGCATCTCGTCCCGCTATAATCCAATATTTCTGCCGAATTATATTATGCAGCGATAGCGGACCGTCGGGATTTAAATAAATTTTATGAAAGTGACCTATAATTAGTCGAGACAAGTGACAATCTTTAGGTAGTAAAATTGGGTGTCTCACATCATATGTCAGATCGGAATGACGAAGGCGACCTCCCACTCTCATGATTCCTGATTGATCGATAAATGGGTTCAAACCCCATTTGAAGACGAGCAGTGCAATCACGACCTTTCAGAATAGCTTTAAAGTCTTCCTTGAATCACCGCTCTTTTGACAAATTGAATCTTTCGCTGTTTTCGTCTAAGCAAAGCACTAGCTTTGTGCGCACCTCTTCCCCCTTATCACCCTACAACACTATTGCTAACAGTTATCACCAGAGACCTTCAAAATGTAGCATTTATTTTTTACGAAATGTGGCACTATAAAGTGTGGCAATATGGCACTTATTTTGGCCAAATGTGGCATTTATTTTAGCTAATGTGGCATTTATTTTTAAACATTCCCCCCCCCCTTTACATTGTAAAAGGGAATACAATCGTGCCACTTGAGTCATATTAACTACTTTATTACAATTTACAGGTATTTACAATAACCTATAATGATAATGACAATGACCCACATTGACCAGTGATGTGTAGAGTTCGGAAAGAACCATTTTGAATTGTAAAAACATCATCTCAACGTCGCACGACACTACTGGAACATATTTTAGGGCAGCGACGTCAGCTGGGGTCAGATTTTCTATTTCGTCTCTACACTACACCGCCACTTCCAGGATTCGGGTGATATTTTCCACAGTGGTCCAGCCCGGATTACGGTGGAGAAGAGCCTCAATTTTATGTCGACGTCTCGGAAGTCGAAAGACCCGGCAACCCTTATTCCTCTCTTAAAGTTCCTCAAGGAGAGCTACAGCTTTCGTTAGCTCTTAACTGCGAGTCTCCAGTTGTTCAATAATATTTGGAAGGACCCCAAAATTAGCTTTATTAAATGCCAATCTACTGACTGACTTGGGTGTTGTTAAGGGCACTCTTTGCTTGTGCCGATTCTTCGAAGCCCTCTATGACCTTAATGTAATACTCTAATGCATGTGTTGTGCATTCATTTGGGTAACGAAGCCATTTAAATCCGATAATAAGGGCAGCACTCTATGAATCGTTAGCGGTAGCTTTGACCGGGATTAAGTCGAAAAACAAGAAAACCAGCCTGCTTAGGCTACCAACCAGTAGGGACTGGTAAACCCCCTGGCCTTGCAGAAGCTTATAGGACAGGGGGTTTACTTAACACACACGCATTTTCCGCGATAACTTTCGAACGGTTTGTACTGGAGATTCCAAATTTGTCTTCTTAGATTGGTAAAGATGGAACTATTTCCTGACCCCCCCCCCCCCAAGTTGGTGGTGTTTTGGGCGTTTTTTGTGCCAAATTTGTTGCCAAAGCGTTCGAAAGTTATCGCGTAAAATGCATGTGTATTGCTGGTTTTGTCACCCTCCTTCTACACTTTCTGTGCTGTTTTTTCGCGTTCAAACTTGAATTTCTCTACCAATTTTTAACGGAATCACAAAGTTAAGTATTAAAAGCTTAAGTATCGTTGGAAAGCTTATTAAAAGGAGAAGTTTTTGGAAAAATGTGCCAGGCTAAGGCTAAAGAATTGTTTTTGCGGCAGACACAAATAACATTTTCAGAATTGTAGTAACTACAATTTTTTCCCAATTGCGATTGTAATAACATTGTTAGAAATGTGTTTAGAAACTTTGAAGGATTGTATTTTTAATGGAAATTTAATGAGCTTTTCAATGGTTTTTTCAAATTTGCTTTAAGACTAACAGTTTGGGAGAAATTACAATTTTTATGATAAAAACTCATGGTTTCCAATAAAACCAGAAAAACCCAAATATCTCCCTTAAAATTGAGAATCGGACAGGGGTCAAGAGGACATTTTTTGTTGCTTTTGGGGTGTAGAATCACCTCCTGAAGTTTGTAACATTTATCGTGAATCACCCTGTATGCAATAATGCCCGAAATATGCAAAATATGCATTTTTAAATGTGGCAAAAAGTGTGGCATTTTACCAAAAATTGGCAAAATGTGGCTTTTTACCGAAAAATGGGCAAAATGTGGCATTTTAGTATGGCGCCATGGCAAAAAGGCATTTGAAGGTCTCTGGTTGTCACTCAATCTCATTAACTCATAACCCTACTCTGATCCGTGTCACGGTAGGCCAACCGATTGTCTCACAGTCTCAATCAGCTCCTGTTTATCAACTATCTTCAACAGTTTATAACTGAAGCAAAACGTTATTTAAAAAGAAATATGTGTGAGGCTCTCACGCATTAGAAGTGAAACTTAAGTTCTACTGTCTAAAGAATAATTCTAGACCCTCGAGTTTGAACCCTTGTAACTTCTACACGGAAAGTCGTATTTAGATGAAACAAGTTTATTTATTTAGACAATTTAATAAAATTTTATGTCATATGAATAATTAGTTTTTTACATTAATTTTAAATTATTTTATTGTAGGATAAGCAAAAATAGTGCAGTTTTTTCGGAACATTAAGACAATGTTCGACTTAAGAAAATAACTGCTTTAAAAGTTCTCGACCAAATAAACCAAATTCACAGGAGTTTTAAAACTCATATAAGTGTAGAGGCCTACGAAGTTTCAAGGTGAAAAGTAAATTGGTTTACTGTTAATTAATGAATTTAGGAATTAGAGGGGAGAACCCCCCCCCCCTTAAATGTGGCAAAAAG
>KZ654018.1:33823-46408 GCA_001010745.2 Gerris buenoi
TGGAAGATAAATATTTAAACAACTAACCTTCTAAGGAGCTACACAATTGTACAAAATTTAATTTTAAGGGTACGTTAATATGGTGTCACAGCGTAAGAAAATTAATCCAAGTTCAGTGCATTCGTAAACCCAGGAACTTAGAATCAACAAGACATATTCAGAGATACGTAACCATCCTTTTAACCTATAGTTTAATACCTTAGCAACCCTTGCATCCTTTCTGAAAGACATTAAGAGAAGTGTTACAATGTATATTGGTTTCACTCCAGTCAAGCTGGAAACCATCCGCGAGAGTGTATGTCAGTGACAGAGTGCAGGGTAGGGCAGTTTTGTAACCACAGAAATATACACAGAGGCCAAGCAAAGGTACTGCACCAAAAGTAGCCTCCCCAAAGGTGGCCGAGATATGGCCTTCCAAGTTGCCGATCTAGCGTCTCAATTCACGCGGTCTTGTCCTAGCCAGGGATGATAATATATTTATGGGTATGCGCTTACTTTATTTTGGCTAAGCAAGATGTTTTAAAATTCGACATTACTTTATCATAAATGCAATAATTTTGATTGCGTAAATCATTGTGGTAATTGTGAGATTGCGATGATTTTTGAATTTATACGTTTTAAGGTCCTACGTTTTTTGAGTCCATAGAAGTGATTGCCACTATCAATAATTGGACTCTATTAATAATTGGAGTTGAAGGTCTGAGTTCAATTTCCTGATGATCCTAACAATATAATATTATATTTGTCCAATAAATTTTCAATAATGGTTAGATTTCCCCTCGGAAAACAATGTCAATAAATTCGATACATTTGTTCTTAATTCATTACACATTTTTATGATTAATAATGGTATACTTAACCACAATGTTTTTGCTTGAGCAGTGAAAAATAAAATAATAATAAATAAACAAAAAAAAACAACAAAAACACATTGTAGAGATAAAAGTTCACAAGAGAATACGAGGTTAAGCATCGCTTGGCTCTATGAAAGTGGAGCGAATTTTAAGAGCTTGACGAGCAAACTTAAGAATAAAAAAGTCCACCATTGCAAAACCTTGAATGGTAAATCCACCAAAAACCTTATTCCTGAGACAATTGTAAGCAGGGCATTGAGTTAAAAAATGAAAAAGACTTTCTTGGGCACTAGAAGAGCATGATTTGCATTGTTCCTTATCATGTTCCCTTGCTACCCAAGGTACACTATTGAGGCTGAGAAGTTCACCCCTTAGTTTGAACAAGAGACTAGCATCACACAAATTTAAATTAATTTGAGACCCAGGGCCAAAATAATTACCAAAAACATTTTGCTCTTCAGCCAACGACCTGTATAAAGTAAAACGTTCTGACTCCTTAGCACGTCTCTGAGACTCCTCTCGGTAACAATCTTTTATTGTGTTTATTAATTTATCAATTTGATGTTTCCATCAAATCAATTTGATGTTCCACCAGGTGTTAAAGTTAATTTGTCTATTACTTGCCGATCTTATATTCCATTGCAATATCCTAAAAGATCGTAAATTATACTCACGGGGATTCAAATAACTATTGTTTGAATTTGGAATGTCACTAAGTCGATCCATATTAAGGAAAATTTATTTTCGAAAGGATATTTTTTATGACGCTATCGTCAATTTGCATTGTTTTTTCCGCGTTTAGTTCTTTTATTATTATTTTAATTNTTTTATTTAGTTTTTAAAAAGATTTCCAGACATTTGATGATGTATTTTTTGAAAAGTTTAAGTTTTCACAGTATTGTCTCCAACTATTTTTTTTGTTTACGTTTAATTATCCGTCTAAATTTTGCGTGTTTACGTTTAAAGTTAATAAAATTTGTTAAATTTGGATGGTTTTTAAAATTTTGATAAGCGTTGTACCGTTCATATTTTATTTGTTCACAGGTTAAATCCCACCAATGAATAAGGTTGGGGTTAGGAGTGGATGTAATTTTTCTTTTTATAATTTCGGGAATTGAATTTTTAGATGCTGTGTTTATATCATTTATAAAGTCGTCGTAAGTCTGTAGGGTAAGGTTTCTTAGTCTGTTTAGTGTTAGTGTTTCCATATTATCGCGATATTTAGTCCAATCTGCTTTATTGATATTCCACCGTCTTGTTGGATATCCATAGATTTTATCTACATTAGAGGAATTTGTCTCTATTATTATCGGATAGTGGTTCGAACTATGTGGATCATCTAAAATTTTCAATTCAAAGTCAGCTGCAATATCGTTAGAAGCTATAACGAGGTCTATTACAGATTGTGATTTTTGGTTTATCTTAGGGAAAAGTGTTGTTTTATTTTTATTAAGTATTATTACATTATTTTGATCGAGTGCTTTTAATAAATTTTGACCTTTTACGTCAGTGTTACTACAACTCCAGGCTGTGTGATGGCTATTAAAGTCCCCTAATACAATGTATGGTTGTTTTAAGGTTTTTATTTGATCATGCTATTTGTTGGATTGTATTTGATTAATTGGAGGGGTTATATATTGATACGATATTTTTTTTGTTTTTATATTTTATTTGTATACCAATATGATCTGTTATTAAGTATGGTGTAGTGTATGTTTGATTTAACTAATATTGCTACTCCACCACCTCTTCTATCATTTTGTCTGTCTAATCTTATTATATTATAGCCTTTAAAGTTAATATTAATTCCTTGTTTGAACCAAGTCTCACAGAGGCAGGCTATATCAATTTTAGATGAATATAAGAGGTGTTCAAGTTAATTTGTCTATTACTTGCCGATCTTATATTCCATTGTAATATCCTAAAAGATCTTAAATTAGACTCACGGGGATTCAAATATCTATTATTGTTAATAGTTAATAATAGCTAAGTCGATCCATATTAAGGAAAATTTATTTTCGAAAGGATATTTTTTATTACGCTATCGTCAATTTGAATTGTTTTTTCCGCGTTTAGTTCTTTTATTATTATTTTAGTTATATCGGTAATTAGTTTAATAAGATTGTTATCTAGTTTGTTACATAGCATTTCATTATTGATTGAGGCTTGTTGTGTCGGTTTATAAGGGTTGAACTGTATCAGTCCCCCTGGTGATTGTTTTGGTGTGATAAGTTTTTGAAAGTAAAATTCTTTATTAGTTTGTTCAGGATTTAACCTTTGTCGTTTAGGGGTTATGGATGGGTTTGATAATATTGTTTGATTTTGAAATTTGCGGGATTCTGTTTTAGGAGGAGTCGGTATAGATTGAGATTGTAGTACTGTTGAAAAAGTATTGAATTTGTTATTTTTGTTTTTGCTTCACCGTAAGATATGCTATTTTTGACCATAATTTCTTTAATACATTGTTAAGATTTATATTCAGGACATTGTTTTATATTTGTTGTTTTATGTCCTTGTTTACAATAAAGACACATGGGATTTTCTATGGTTTAATTACATTATTTTGGTCTAGACCATGAGTATTCGGATTTAACCCGCATGTTTCACAGCGGGCTGATCCTTTACAAATACTCTCAGTATGTCCGTAACGTAAGCATTTGTTACACTGGATCACGNATCAATTTTGGATGAATATAAGAGGTGTTCGAGTTCAATTTGTTTATTATTTGCCGATCTTATATTCCATTGTAATATTCTAAAAGATCGTAAATTAGACTCACGGGGATTCAAATAACTATTGTTTGAATTTGGAATGTCACTAAGTCGATCCATATTAAGGAAAATTTATTTTCGAAAGGATATTTTTTATGACGCTATCGTCAATTTGAATTGTTTTTTCCGCGTTTAGTTCTTTTATTATTATTTTAATTATATCGGTAATTAGTTTAATAAGATTGTTATCTAGTTCGTTACATAGCATTTCATTATTGATTGAGGTTTGTTGTGTCGGTTTATAAGGGTTGAACAGAATCAGTCCCCCTGGTGTTTGTTTTGGTGTGATAAGTTTTTGAAAGTAGAATTCTTTATTAGTTTGCTCAGGATTTAACCTTTGTCGTTTAGGGGCTATTGATGGGTTTGGTAATATTGTTTGATTTTGAAATTTGCGGGATTCTGTTTTAGGAGGAGTCGGTATAGATTGAGATTGTAGTACTGTTGAAAAAGTATTTGAATTTGTTATTTTTTTTTTTGCTTCACCGTAAGATATGCTATTTTTGACCATAATTTCTTTAATACATTGTTGAGATTTATATTCAGGACATTGTTTTATATTTGTTGTTTTATGTCCTTGTTTACAATAAAGACATATGGGATTTTCTATGGTTTAATTACATTATTTTGGTCTAGACCAAGAGTATTCGGATTTAACCCGCATGTTTCACAGCGGGCTGATCCTTTACAAATACTCTCACTATGTCCGTAACGTAAGCCTTTGTGGGGCCCCCCACTTATTTTCATTTTATATACTTCGAAATATACTTTCGGACAAACGAATACTTTTTCTATATAAATAGTGTGATATTCCTTTGTCTCAAAGCATATTGTACTAAATATCCCTTTGTCGTCTTAATAAGTAGTTTGACTAAGGGATATAAACTCCTGTAACGTATGTTAATTATAAAAACTCTTACTTCATTTACTTTTTTTTTGAAAAAAAAGATACATGTTTAATTGTATGAAATACAAGTTTTCTAACAACAAAAACTTACTGAAGTCATTATTCATATAGGTATTACTGAGGTGGCTTCCAATTTTTGATGGTGGTCCAAAGTCTTTAAAGTCGTTCCTCATTTTTTATTTCCCTGAACCAAAGAAATTGTGGCAAATAACTTGACATAGCACTCCTTGCTGTGCCATATTCAGCTTTGTGTCTTGCTTTAAATTTTTGCCACAGGCGATGGAATTAGAGTGTTCCCCGGTGTTGGGGTCCACAAAATTTAGAGAGTGATTTACCTTGTAATGTTCATATCCCTCTGTAAACATAAATACAACCAAATTTAGGTATATTCATTAGTTAATATCCTAACTAGGACACCCTGTATTTTTTTATTTTAGCAATAGAATATAACAATTACATGCTAACCAAGGTAATTAATTACCTGTTCAATTTTTAAGTTTTTAGTAGTTTTCTTACTACCGAAAGATTAAATTTTAAATAATTCAAATTACAATTATCAATAACTACGGGAGACATACAGAGAAAAATAGACCCCGGCACCGGGACTCGAACCACGTACGGTAAACAGAGGTCTCGTGGTTCGATTCCCGGTGCGGGGGTGTATTTTTCTCTGTATGTCTCCCGTAGTTATTGATAATTGTAATTTGGATTATTTAAAATTTAATCTTTCCGTAGTAATAAAACTACCAAAAATTTAAAAATTGAATTTCTAATAGATGTACTAGGTACAGGTACTAATTGAGTACTTTACAATTATAAGCGTTAATTCTCGGTCTAGTTCTGTTGCCGTGAATATTTGGCTCTCTAGATTTGTAGGATAAGATTTNTTCCATATATGGGAAGAGCGCCATATGGGCCATAACTGAGAGAATGCTGCTTGTGCTTTGCGGATCCTGGAGTCGACATCCTCCTCAGCACCGCCTCCTCTGGAAACCATACTCCCTAAGTAGCAGAAGGAGTCAACTTCTTCTATCACCTGTCCATCAATAAACAGAGGCTCTTCGTTTCTATCATTGACTCGCATCTCCTTAGTGTTTAAACCATTAATTTTCAATCCAACTGTTTCAGCCTCAACTCTGAGATCATTAAGTTTAGCTGCCATGTCCCTACAGCTTTGTGCCAGGAGACAGAGGTCGTCAGCTATTTCTTCAAAATAGGTAGCACATATTTCTCTGAAGAAGTTGTTCCAGTCTACTATGGTGTTTGTAGAGACCGTGCTACTATCCTCTTTTTAGGTCATATTGGATTTCGTCCGTTGTATGTGTGTCTCGTGTCCAAAGGTAGCTTAATAAGAACACATCCTTAAGAGGCAGGTGACAATTTTGAAACCAGGTATTCTTGAAGAATCCCTGTTTTCCTACAATTTTTTTTAGTGCATCGCCATTTTCCAATAGTATCCCTGTCCCTTCTAAGTGCCATGTTCCCTCCACACTCTGAACATTTCTTATCATTAGGAATAAAAAAAAAAAAAAAAATTAATTAAACACCGAAAGGAGTTTACTATTAATGATAATTCTAAGACCACCCTTCGTCCCAAGAGTCTTCAATAACTTTGTTAAACTTCATTCTTTAAGTTATTATAATATAATAGTGTAATTACCTTGAAACATATCTAAAAATTCACTCTCTGATAGCTCGATCAATCTGTAAACCTTCCTGCTGTTCATTCCAATCATCTTTTATCATTTTTATTCTGGAATATTTGTATGGTTCAATTTTTTAACTAAACTATTTTTGGTACTATTTAGGGTACCCATTGGGTACCCTAAAACCCGTTTGGTACCCCCCAATGGGTACCATTGCGAATCCTCCCTGTGAGTCATTCAGGTAGGATTCGCTTTGACAGTGTTTTATTTTAATTTAATTTTATGACTCAATCCATAATATGGNTATTTGTACAAATGCAGCAGTTTAAATATACAATTTATCGTCTAAAAACCACTTTGTTGCTTGTTTCCTAATTTACGTATCTTCTACCTACCTTTACCTGATCATATTGAGGTAAAATGTTTTTCCTCCTTCCATTTTTTTTAAAAAAACAAAAAAATGCTAAACAAACGTGGCTTATTTTGTTATAATAATAAATAAATAAATAATACTGCATTATAACTAAATGCTTTTAGGCTTTTTATCTATCTAGTTGGAATTTGGCCAATCCCGGGATTGGTCCCGAGATCCCGGGATTAGTTTTTGCCGTCCCGAAATCCCGGGATCGAAAATTTCGTCCGGGATTGGATTCCCTAATCAGACAGCAGACTGAATATCCCTTTATCGTTGTAGTTATTTAGACTAAGTGCGACAGTCTTTTCTCTCCTATTTCGGAGAAAGAAAAGATTATCAGTCAGAAACAATGTTTAGTAAAAGTATGTAAAATCCACCCAATATATATCATTAATTACTGACCCATTTCATAGGAAATTTAAGATGACCTGGGTGTTTAAATTAGTTGGGCACAACCGGGTAAGTCAGTACTATTTCCCACTCATTTATTCAACCAGGTCATCTCAAATTTGCAATGAAGTAGGGAGTACCAAACTAAAAGTTCCCAATTTTTTTGACAAAGTATTTTATATAAATAAAAATTTAACAATCTTAATAGGGGAATGTTTAAAAGCAGTGGGGCTGAGAAAGGGGAAAGAAAAAGAAGAAAAAAGATAAGGGGGTACCAAACTAAATGAGGCGTACAGGGCCACCTCTTTTAGTTTGGTACCCCCCCTAAGAAAAAGGAATAATCTAGTAGGATTATTTAATTAAATTAATTTAGGTCAGGAATTAAAACGTAAAAGTGAGAAACATCTCTCTAATGTCATAGACAAAGTGACTATTATGTATCATTTCTTGGGGATTTTTTTTTTTAATTGAATTATGTCAAAATAGCCATTGTCAAAATTTCGTTGACAGAAAAAATATTAGATTTTTCTGAAGCAAAACTAAAATAAGTTGAGTTTTAGAGGAATAGAAAGGTCTAAATTTCCGAAGTGTAATTCTGTTTAATGGGCAATTAGATGAGAGGAAGTTTCTCCAATGGATGCAAGGTAAGGTCTCAAAATGTAAATTGTAATTTTTGTGGGAAAGTTTGTTTGAGGTATTTTATTTCTTAAAATTTGATCACATTAAAATGAATGAAAATAACCTAGTATCACTCACTCATATCATCCGGTAAATATGTCGTATCTGACCCACTTTGACTAAATAACTATTAAGNTGTTGACGCCAAACCATCCCTACACCTTCACCTTTCCTCAAAAGGCGACTCTCGCGCCATCTCTGAGTCATCTACGGTACTAACGTTAATTAGTATAGTATGTGAATACCTGCAAAGCTACTTTTACTGTAGCCCGGTGATACAACCTGGGTGCGGCGTAGCATCTGACTACCCTGCCTCTAGGACGCCACTTGCCTTGTGTCACGTGCCCGAGCCGGTAACTACATAAGTCGTAAGTGCCTTCCTTTTTTTAACCTTTATTCATCTTTATTGTAGCCTTGCCCTACATTTCCCCATTTTTCCCTTGTTACATTTTAATACCTTTAGCGTCCTTTTTTTTGTTAGTTGTTTCCGAGCCGTTATTTTTTTGTTATCGCGATTCGCGGTTTTATATCTTTTTTTACGTGTTTTATTTTATTGCGTATGTACGTTGTGCGTACATATTTTTGGTCACTTTGTGCCGGATAGAACGGTTTTCTATCTAATTCTATTTACAGTCTATTTATATATTTATCGCTTTATATAACTATTTATAACATTTATTAATTATTCTTGCTATAATTTATTTAAATTAGCTATTTTTCTTTTCGATAATTATTATCTTATTAATTATTACTTTATTCTTATTTATTTATCATATAGCTATTATTTTAATTTACGAGTTTGATTTTTAGTTCCGTTTTTAGAAGTTTAATTATTATTTCCGTAATTTTTTTTTGTTTCGTGTACTTTTTTCTAATGGGTTTGTTAGAAGGAGTATAGTCAGGAGAGGATCACGGTCCAAGGTCGGTTGCCTTGCCGTCAGTCACTTTTGGGTGTTCTAAACATTCAGGAGTGTTATTTACATATTTCTTTATTTACATCTATATCTATTTAAATATTTTAAAACTTACAATTTTAAATATTTCTTATCATATCTTCAGAACATATTTATTTATTTACGTTGATAAATCTATTTATTGTTTTTATTTTGTCTTTAACTGACAGCTTTGAGGAATTTGTAAATATTTACATTTCTTTATTATTTCAATTCTATATTTATTTTATTTCTGGCATTTAAATTATATCTTTTGAATACCTTTTTTTACTTTCTGCGATGACTGAACAGCAAGTAGTGAAACTTACTTTTCTCACAGCTAAGCGAGAGCAGATGTTTCAGAAACTCCAGTTAATATTTGACTTGACTAAATCCTTAGAAACTTACAAGTCAAAAATAAATATTTTTAAAGTTCGTTACGAACAAATAAAAGGAGTTTACGCAGATTTTCAGGTTATCTGCGAGGAAATAAATTTATTACAACTTGCAATTAAACCCACTGCTACTCCAGATTTTCAAGCTTTATCTTCATTTGAAGATGTTTATTTTGAAGTGAAAGCTTTTTACTCCAAACACTTCACTACTCCTAGTGCTATTCTTCAAGTTCATCACAGCCAACTGATAAGCCAGATCAACCTAGGCTTCCTAAAATTGAGTTACCGACTTTCGACGGCTCTTTAAAAAACTGGACCGTTTTCCACGATAAATTTAAATCGCTGATCCATGATAACGGATCCATTAACCCAGTGGAAAAATTTAATTATTTATTACCTGCCGTCTCAGGTCCTGCTCTGTCAATTGTTCGTAGTTTACCCCTTACAGATAAAAATTACGATATTGTTTGGACCAGTTTGATAACTAAATATCAAAACAAAAGAGTACTTGGTGCTCACCTACTAGACNTTCTATATTTATTTTATTTCTGGCATTTAAATTATATCTTTTGAATACCTTTTTTTACTTTCTGCGATGACTGAACAGCAAGTAGTGAAACTTACTTTTCTCACAGCTAAGCGAGAGCAGATGTTTCAGAAACTCCAGTTAATATTTGACTTGACTAAATCCTTAGCAACTTACAAGTCAAAAATAAATATTTTTAAAGTTCGTTACGAACAAATAGAAGGAGTTTACGCAGATTTTCAGGTTATCTGTGAGGAAATACATTTATTACAACTTGCAATTAAACCTTGGAGATTTCTGATTTATCTGACTTTATATTGACTCACTTAGCTTTACGGAGTTTACCACTAGACGTTCGTAAACAATTCGAGCTTCAATATACGGCCAAAGTTCTTCTCACTTTTACTAATATTATCGATTTCATTCAGAGACAAGTGAATGCTTTGGAGGTTTCGAAGAGTTTGAATTCACATAGTAAATCTGAAACCACTTCATTAGAACAATCATTAATTAAAAAACCTAATTACCAAACTAGAAAGGCTTTTACCGCCACTCCCTCTAGTTCTTTTATTTGCTGCCCTGTTTGTAGAAAGGATCATAAAATGTACTTTTGTCCCGATTATTTAAAGATGACGCCCTTGCAGCGTAAGAAAATGATTCGTGACTTGAGACATTGTTTTAACTGTCTCAAGGATCATATGTTAGACTCTTGTACGNTGTTTCAGAAACTCCAGTTAATATTTGACTTGACTAAATCCTTAGAAACTTACAAGTCAAAAATAAATATTTTTAAAGTTCGTTACGAACAAATAAAAGGAGTTTACGCAGATTTTCAGGTTATCTGCGAGGAAATAAATTTATTACAACTTGCAATTAAACCCACTGCTACTCCAGATTTTCAAGCTTTATCTTCATTTGAAGATGTTTATTTTGAAGTGAAAGCTTTTTACTCCAAACACTTCACTACTCCTAGTGCTATTCTTCAAGTTCATCACAGCCAACTGATAAGCCAGATCAACCTAGGCTTCCTAAAATTGAGTTACCGACTTTCGACGGCTCTTTAAAAAACTGGACCGTTTTCCACGATAAATTTAAATCGCTGATCCATGATAACGGATCCATTAACCCAGTGGAAAAATTTAATTATTTATTACCTGCCGTCTCAGGTCCTGCTCTGTCAATTGTTCGTAGTTTACCCCTTACAGATAAAAATTACGATATTGTTTGGACCAGTTTGATAACTAAATATCAAAACAAAAGAGTACTTGGTGCTCACCTACTAGACACTCTTCTTTCTTTTAAAACTTTATCTACAGAAACAATTTCTTCTTTGAATTATTTTTTATCCACCTTTCGAGATTCTGTTACCGCTCTTAAGGCCTTGGAGATTTCTGATTTATCTGACTTTATATTGACTCACTTAGCTTTAAGGCGGAAATACACATGCTAGTTACTCGCACAAAAACAAACGAGTAGCTCGCAGAGGAGAGCTACTGGCAAGTGTATACATCAAATAGCATGCGAGTGAAAAGCATGCGAGTAAATCGCACGAGGTTTGATTTTTGTCTTGCCAGTGGCACGAGTCGAGGGGTGGGGGAACTGATAAGGCACGTGTAAACAGGCCTGCCAGCGCAAGTTTGCTAGTAGCTAGCACGAGTCTCCCTCAGCCATTCAGTCTTAGTCTTCAGTTGCGTTCCATCCTTTCGCGGGTATCTGAAAACAACTCATATTCTTTCTACGGAAGCATTCGCAATTGATTCATAAACTTATCGACGTCCCTGAACCGCATTTCATTTATGTAGTAAGCAATGACACTCTCCATGTACCTAATTCCCTTCTAGCTATCCAAACTTTTACCCGCACTTTCTGTGTCTTTTGTTTTTATTTTTCAATTGTTTAAAAACACAATTCTTTGAAAGTAACAGAACAATCTGGTTAATTTCATTCTGCCCCGATACATTCATAATGTACATTGAAACACAATTAATAAAACTATCAAAATTAATTAAATCAAATACAATTATTTCATCATTTATTCCGGCTAAGAGAAGGTAAGAAACGTGTGCCTGCTTCAAAACTAGAACTGTGACTGGAATGTGTATTGTCATGTACTAGTAGCTCGCACAAGACCGATCATCCGGGTGGTAATAGCATGCTGGTTCACTAGCAAATGTACACAGCGTCTGCAACATGCCAGCTACTGACATGCTAGTAACTCGCCACTGGCATGCTTTTTTACTAGCATGTGTATTTCCGCCTTTACGGAGTTTACCACTAGACGTTCGTAAACAATTCGAGCTTCAATATACGGCCAAAGTTCTTCCCACTTTTACTAATATTGTCGAATTCATTCAGAGACAAGTGAGTACTTTGGAGGTTTCGAGAGTTTGGATTCACATAGTAAATCTGAAACCACTTCATTAGAACAATCATTAATTAAAAAACCTAATTACCAAACTAGAAAGGCCTTTACCGTCACTCCCTCTAGTTCTTTTATTTGCTGCCCTGTTTGTAGAAAGGATCATAAAATATACTTTTGTCCCGATTATTTAAAGATGACGCCCTTGCAGCGTAAGAAAATTATTCGTGACTTGAGACATTGTTTTAACTGTCTCAAGGATCATATGTTAGACTCTTGTACATCTAAAGTGTTGTGTTCGGAATGTGGGGCTAGGCACCATTCTTCAATACATGCCACTTTTAACCACATCAGTTATCGTAACTCGAAGGAGAGTCCGCCATCTAATGCTTCCACATCTGTCCCTTCACAAACTTGTCCAGTTTCTGACCCTGTTGACTCTAAGTGTCATTTGTCTGCGAGTGGACTTCATAGTTTTTCGTCTTCTTTCAAAACTGTGTTGTTAGGAACTGCACTTATCCACATTCAAGATGTTCAGGGCAAATATGTTCCAGTTCGTGCGCTAATTGATTCTGGCGCACAAACATCTTTTATTACTTCGACGTGTATTCAACGTTTAGGTTTACCCGTCAAACAATGTCACCTACCCATAGCTGGTCTAGGTCAGAATTTTATTTCTAATGTTAAGGGTATGACATCATGCACTGTCAAGCC